>VUQS01031640.1:0-15037 GCA_015108495.1 Heterochromis multidens | reverse complement strand
GGCCACTCTACCATACTGGCCTGATTGGTGGAGTGCTGCAGAAATGGTTGGTTCTCTCTCCACAGAGCAACGCTGGAGCTCTGTCAGAGTGAACATCGGGTTCTTGGTCACCTCCCTGACTAAGGCCCTTCTACCCCGATCGCTCTTCTACCCTGATCATTCCAAACTTCTTCCATTTATGGATGATGGAGGCCACTGTGCTCATTGGGACCTTCAATGCTGCAGAAATTTTTCTGTACCCTTCACCAGATCTGTGCCTCAATACAATCCAGTGTCTTTGCAAGAATTTCAAGCTAATTTTTCTCACTTTGTCATTATGGGGTATTGTGTGTAGAATTTTGAGGTGAAAAATGAATTTAGTCTTTTTTGGAATAAGGCTGTAACAGGACAAAATGTGGAACAAGTGAAGCGCTGTGATTACTTTTTGGATGCTCCGTAGCCCCACAGTATCTGCAGATATAAGATGATTTGAGCTGTTTTAATTTTAACATCTTTAATTTTTTGTTTATTTAAAAATAGTGACAATTTGGCAGACGATCAAAAGAATTAGAGAGAAAAAGAAAAAGATTTTTTTTGCTTTAAAAAAAAAGTATTTTCAAGAAAATATTTAAAACTTGAGAGCCGTTTATATGCAAATGAAAACAAAATATGCATCAATCAAACATCAGTGTAAAAGTGAGAGATCTCTTTTGATTTTATCAGATGTTAATGGTTTTCCCAGATAGTATCACATCACCCCTATCCAGGCTCTCTCCACTGTCTCACTGTAGGCTTTAGAATTTAATTTAAGGTTTTACTGGACACTTTTAAAGCAGGTCTGGGTCTGGTCCCAGGCTACATAGCAGAAACATGAACCTGGTCCTGCAGCCCTCCTGGCTGTTCCAAAGTTGAGACTTAAATCTAAAGGTGACCGTGCTTTTGCTATCAGGGCCCCTCGCCTTTGGATCTACCTCTTGAGGAGGTAAGGACAAGGATTCTTATAGATTTGCTTTCATGTGATGACATTAAATGTGATGTCCTTTTCCATCTGAGTAACACCTTTCAATTGCGTGGTTTATTATTTACGCTGCCTATTTTTTATCATCCTGTCTTGCAGTGTAACACTTTTTCAGGCACCTCTGTCTGTAAAGGAAACATTGCTCTTACCTGGGGATGACTTTTCAGCCTCTGAGCTGCTATCTACAAATTAGAGAACATAAAGGATGTTTAAATAGACAGATTTCCACTTCTACTTGTACCTTAAAGTTTTATTTCAGCAGTAAACCAACAGACATGATCAACAGGACTGAAACGGCATGCCAGAGTCTGCTTCAAGATGGCGATCATAATAATAGTGAGGGATGGTACTTGACTCTGTGCTCCAGAAAGTTTGTACCTGTACTTTTTTCATATTAGACGGCTGAGATCATTCACTACATGAATTCATACAGAAAATAATCTCCTCCTGTGTGTTTTTACCTTTCTTAGCGATGCCCGGCTCTTCACTGGCGAGCAGGAAGACGTCCTCAGAGCTGCTGTCACTCTGGAGTTTGTCCTGCTGCAGCAGCCTGTCCACTCTCTGGATCACACACTCCAGGCTTTTGTCCACGTTTAGCCAAATCTTCTCCTGCACACACAAACAACACACAATGAAATCGAATATATTTACATATATTTAAAAAAAAATTAACCGAAAGAGGCAGACGGACTCTTCTCTTACCCACTCCTCTTCATGCAAATCTGCCTGCACGGAAGCACGCTTGTTTTTAGTCCCTTCACTGCCCTCCAGAGGAGCTGTGTGGCGAGAGGGTGAGGTGGCAGCACGAGACGGGGAGGAAGGGTGACGAGAGGGGGAGCGGGACGGAGAGCGAGAGGAGGGTGAGAGGGAGGAGGAGGACGGTGACGGGGTGCTTCGCTGAGAGAACTCTGGGCGGGCAGCTGCCAGAGCGACAATGGCCGTGGAAAGCAGCTTGGAGTCACACACGGTCACCAGCTGACGAGTCTACACGAGGAGAGGACCAAGACAGACAGATGGATAAGTTATATAAGTTATGAGAAGTGTCATACTATAAAAATTAGATGAAGGCAAGTTATCAGTAACTTGCCACAATTATCTTTAATGGTCACAAACCAGGACACAGAAATTAGAGTGGAAATTAGACTTGTTTGGAGATGTGGGTGGTTTTTGAAAAGTGAAGGCAAAAAGCTAGCAAAACTTGTTATCTGTTTATATCATAATGCATTATGGCATAGATTAAACCATACTGTCAACCACTCTAACTACCGGACACATTAAATGTATTTAATGGCTCTAACAAGGCAGTAAAATAAAACTAAATTATTTATTCATCCTGGTCTGTCTGTGTTTGTGTGAATCAGAGGTTGTCTAGCAGTCACAATGATGCCAGCATTGTCATGATCTACGTGTGTGTTTGTGTTTCTTTCAGTTACTTCTTGTTTCATTTTGAAGGTTGTTTCCTTATGTAGCTTTCTGTGTTTTCACTTCCTGTCTTTGTTCTTTTCCCGCCTTCATTACTGCCTGATTTAGTTCACCTGTGTGTTACTGTTTTTCTCTGCTTGGTGTGTATTTAGTCTGTGTGCTTACCCTCAGTTTTTGTTAGTCTGTCTGGTTTTTTTGACTTAAAAAAAATTATTCCTAGTGGGACTTTCTTGGATTCTCCTGCCACTGTTGTCTCACTAGTTTTCTTAAAGTTACTTTTTATTTTTGCATCCTGCCTGCCAGCCTACTGTCCTGCCTTTTCCTTGAAATGCACAAGTATGTAATTTTCAGTCCAAAAAGAGAACATATTGTTTAACTAAACTTGTTTGCCATAATTCAATTTAAAAACATTTTAATTTGCCAACAATTTTGATTAAGCCAATTAGAGCTGAGATATATAGGTGAGAGCTTGAGAGGTTTAAAAATCAAAACAATGTGGAAAGCTAATGAGTATAGGGAACAGTGCCATTGCCATTACATTGCAATCATCCTGACAGAGAACAGAACAAAAGGCAGCCAACACCCAAAGAAGAACTTTGAATGTCCTTCAAGAAGCCTAGAGAACTATTCCTGAAGACTACTTAAAGAAATGACAAGAAAGCTTCCTAAGAGAGTTCAGGCTGTGTTGAAGAATAAAGGTGGTCATACCAAATACTGAAAATATGTATTTTCACACATTTAACCAATAAATTTCTGCATCTATTTCCCATTTTTCTAACAAAATATAATGAAATGAAGGGTGAGTCAAGACTTTTGCAGAGTACTGTCCAAATTTTTAAAAATTCCCACAAACCGTCAGGCCTCATCAAGGTTTTGCTTATTAAATGATCTTAGGCGGAAAAATATGATTATTGCTTGCCACAAACAGAATCTTTAATATTATTTTTTATTTACATGAAGACATGACTTTTTAAAACTGTCTGAATAAATTCTTTTCTTACAGCCACCTCTTACCTTGCTGTGACATTCACTGTTCAGATCAATTTTCAGAACATTAAGATGAGTAATGGTGTTTCCCAGAAGAAAAAGTATACTCTTAGAAAGCTTTGGATTCAAGGCCAAGAAGCTGAAGGTAGTCGGTGGGTGCATCAGTGCTTTTATTCAACACAACACTGCCTAGTTTAGGTTTTAATGAGAGAAACTTTGGCCCATAAAAGACATTCAACAACATGCTGAAGGTAGCAACAAGTTTGTGTAATTTAAAATTAAGACATGTGGTTACTAACATGCAATGGCTATTTGACTCTCTCAGCTATTCGCCTCCCCTGCTCAGTCTTCCATTCATCCCATTATCCTCTGCACATCCTTGACTAAAATGTTCCTGAAGAACTTGGCCAGCTGCCCCTGAGGTTTCTCCTCCCACGGCTTCATAAAGCCGCCGTTACGTTTAGATGCAGGTGGGCTGCCCCATCTGAAGTGACTCATCTTATAGGTCCTATCTTTCCTCTCCTGCAAGCTCAAGGGGATATGTGATTTGGAGCTGTCCCTGCCCCTCAGCAATCCCTGATTTTCATCACTTTCTCCATCAATGTCCCCCTCTGCTTCATCTTCGCTACTGCTCAGCTGCCTGCGAGCCTGAAAGGGAAAGCGGCCCTCAGAAGAGCTCCCTCCTTCCAGAGAAGAGGCAAAGACTTTAACGGGTCGACGTTTACGGCCTGAAGGCTTTCCCCAGCGGAAATGCTCCATTGAATAGGAGCGTCTCTCATCACTGCGGGCCCTCAGCTTTGGCTCTCGCATCTTAAGTCCTGAGGGTTTGCCCCAGCGGAAGTGCTCCATTCTGTAGGAGCGCCGCTCGTTGCTGCGGGCCTTCAGATCTGACTCGGATATTTTGTCATCAGAAGCCAATGTGGCCAGAATAATTCTGAGTAAGAGTTCATCATCATCATCATAATCATCACCACCACCACCATCATCAGCATCAACATCACTGTTAACCTTCAGGGCCAATTCACTGAGCTCTGGGATTTCAGTCTGGATCACAGACATGCAGAGATGAACACAGTCCTGTGTGGAAGAAATCGCAGACAGTGTTATAGAGAGCAGGAAGACTCGATGGTTATTTATTCTGGTCAGATGCTTGAATTAAACTAAACAACAGAAGTTCACATTTTATACCACAGTTTGCTTATATTTATCTAGATGTTTCAGATTCGTGCACTTTCCACCAATAATTTAAAGACTGAAGGAAACTTTGGTGCCAAGAATACTCCAGTGTTGGTGCTCATCCTAACTGTATGTTAAGAAGAAATATCCAGATCACAAAACTTGATGTTACTTGTTACCACATCAAAAAGAGAGCCTAACTAAAAGAGATTTTCCTCAAATCTTTGGACTTTGGCCATGAAATCACATTATTTACTTCAGTAATTTGGACAATTGCAAAGGGCATTATTTTTAAAAAAGCCCTCAGACAGCTGCTGGTGAAGTCATGAGACTAAGCATGAAAGGAAAAAAAAAAAAAACTCCTTTTATTGCTTCAATAAGCAACAAAGGGATATATTGGTCTTGGCAATATTAGTCTCAAAAAGTACCAATGAGTTTTCTAACTCTTTTTTGAAATTAAGTTTTGGATCAATAAAATAACTACTTCTACTGCTTGTTCTGTATCCAAAGACATCTACTTTAGGCTATTATCACATGGACAAAACAAAAAATGTCTTAAATTTAAGGACTATGTTGATTAATCTTTTCAGCTTTTATGTTTACTCATTTGTGAATGAATAAAATTGTTCATGACCGAATGTCTCCTGTGATAAATTAAATTTCCATTTTATAAAAACGTTTCATCATTCTGCCTTAAAAGATGGTCTTACAAATGTACAAAGAATTGTGTTGAAGTAGTTTTTTTAAAGCACCTTTAGGTAAGATTATTTTGTTCTTTTTCCAGGATTAAAAATCTCTTCTGTTTCTTTTGATGCATTTTTAAATTTCCTGTCTTTTTTAGATTCATCGCCATCTTATCTTATCATCTCTTTAACACTTTACAGATAAAATGTGACATATATGGCTCTACTAAAGTGTTCTTGGCCAATGATGACAGTCTGAAAGAAGAGAAATGAGGCAGGACTGTTTGACCTACCAGTATCCTCGCCTTGTTGCTCAGGTCTTTGCAGATGGAGTTGTCCCAGCACACTGACTCAAACCCAGGGATGCACACAAATGCCATCACCGCCACTAACAACCAACACAGACACACCATCTTCAGCCCGGTGCACAGGACACCAACTCGACTGGGGTGGAACTGCAGAAGTAAAGCAACGGTGGGGAAATTGTCTTCAAAACAGTGGAAAGGCTTTGAGTCTCAGCACACAAAAATATTCATTAATCATCTTGAAATAGGAGGAAAATGTTGTTTTGTGAAGAAATACAGTAGGTGTCTCTTGATAATTGCACTTGCATAACACTTTCCTCCCTTCCTTATGTAACGTGATGTGTTTCAACACTACCTTTGAAATAGTCAGAGAGGGGAGGATTTGTAGCGGTGTGTGTGTCATGGCTGAATAAGCGTGAACTCAAATACCAATTGTCAATTTCTCTTTTTTTGTAGGGGTACATGCATTTTCTTTTTAAAGTGGTTGAACATGAGACAGTGTTTCTTCTCAAAGGAGGCACCGTCAGTGCTGAGGGCTTTGTATGAAAATGATCGAGAGGACAGATGAGGTTCAAAAAAGAGGAGGGACAGGGCAGGGTCTTTTGTTCCTTTGATGAGATGGATTTCATGTGAGATTCAGACTGAATGTATATGAAGATAATAGATTTGAAGAGCCAACATCTCTTTTTCTAATGAGCACATCTGGAGCTACTTACAGTGCTGTTAAAAAAAGCATTTGCCTCCTTCCTGATGTTTTCATTTTCTGCTTTTTTTTTGGCATATTTGTCACACTTAAATGTTTCAGATCGTCAAACAAATTTTCATATTAGACAAAGATAACCTGAGTAAATACAAAATGCAGTTTTTAAATGATGATTTAATTTATTAAGAGAAAAAAGTTATCCAAACCTACCTGGCCCTGTGTGAAAAAGTAATTGCCTCCTAAACCTAATAACTGGTTGTGCCACACTTGGCAAAGAACGGCAATCAGGTGTTTGTGATAACTGGCAGTGAGTCTTTCACATCGCTGTGGGGAAATTTTGGCCCACTCTTCTTTGCAGAATTGTTTCAATAATAATTCAGCCACATTGGAGGGTTTTGGAGTATGAATGGCCTGTTTAAGGTCATGCCAAGCAGCTCAATCAGATTTAAGTCTGGACTTTGACTAGGCCACTCCAAAACCTGTTTTTTTTTTTAAACCAAGTGTGCTTGAGCTTCAGGGCATGAACTCATGGCCGGACATTCTCCTTCAGGATTTTCTGGTAGAGAGCAGAATTCATGGTTCCATCAAATATGACAAGTCGTCCTGAAGCAGCAAAGTAGCCCCAGACCATCACACTACCACCACCATGTTTGACTGCTTGACTATATGATGTTCTTTTTATGAAATGCTGTGTTAGTTTGATACCAGATGTACCGGGACTCAAACCTTCCAAGAAGTTCTTTTGTCTCATCAGTCCACAGAATATTTTCCCAAAAGTCTTGGGGATCATCAAGATGTTTTTTGGCAAATGTGAGACGAGCCTTTGTGTTCTTTTTGGTCAGCAGTGGTTTTCTTCTTGGAACTCTCTCATGCATGCCATTTTTGTCCAGTCCCTTTCTTATTGTTAAATCATGAACTCTGACCTTAACTGAGACAAGTGAGGCCTGCAGTTCTTTAGATGCTGTTCTGGGTTCTTTTGTGACCTCCTGGATGAGTCGTTGATGCGCTCTTGGAGTAATTTTGGTAGGCCGGCCGCTCCTGGGAAGGTTCACCACTGTTCCAAGTTTTCTCCATTTGTGGATAATGGCTCTCACTGTGGTTCACTGGAGTCCCAAAGCCTTAGAAATGGCTTTTTAACCCTTTCCAGACTGATAGATGTCACTGACTTTTCTTCTCAGCTGTTTCTTTAGATCGTGACATAATGTGTTGCTTTTTGAGATCTTTTAGCCTACTTCACTTTGTCAGTGAGGCTCTGTTTAAGTGATTTCTTGATTCAGCAGGTCTGGAAGTAATCAGACCTGGGTGTGGCTAGTGAAATTGAACTCAGCTTTCCAAAAAATATGTGGTTAATCACAGTTAATTCATGATTTAACATTATTTATCATTAACTTTATCTAATATTAAAATGTGTTTTATGATCTGAAACATTTAAGTGTGGCAAATATGCAAAGAAATAAGAAATCAGTAAGGGGGCAAATACTTTTTTTTACAGCACTGTTCTGTCTGCAGAAAAAAGCTGTAATCATGATGTCATTGCCTACAGTTGCAGAGCTGTGCTACGTTACTGCCAATAAAATCTAACCAAGTATGTCTGACTGTGTGCTCCTTTGTTTAAACACGGGGAAATATGAAGCAACTTTTGTCATGCAGCAACAGGAATTGCAGGATTTTCTTCACTATCGACTGTGTATAAAAGACAGATGTAGCTACTTTAACATCGCTTGTTGATTTCTAAAGTTCTGGCTCGAAGTTTCGAGCTAACGAGCTGAGCATTTTTTTGTCACCATCTTGGTTTTGAAATTCAACATGATGAATGAAAGGTGGATTTGACCAAGAAACTGCATGCTCAGATAGTAGGCCACAAGGTAACCTTTTGCTAAAGGGTCCTCTACATTGTTAGTCTGGTGGGAAGGGCTTATAACAGAGAGGGGAGAGTTGTAGGAGGAAGGGTGTTTATTTTCAGATTTTGGCATTTGCTTTCTTTCTTTCTTTCTTTCTTTTGTCCTTTCTTGTTTTCAGCCTACTGCAGCGTCGAGACTGAAACTGGGTTGAGAGAATAGGCTGAACAGTATTGTTGCTTTTCTGTGTTCAGGGACATCCAGAGGAAATATTAATAATTCTGATAAAGGACTTCCTTTCACACATAAATTTCTCCCCCTTCCCAGCAATGATTTCAGAATAGACCCTAAAATACTTTCATTTTCCGAGCTCAGAATAACCCTGCCTGGAAAACAACCAGGAAAACATGAATCTAATCGTCCCAGCAAAGCTTTACAAAAATGCACAACAGTGACGACAGTAAGTATCATCGTGCCTCTTATGCCCTTATAGCAATCCTTCTGATCACTTTTTCTCCTTTTTTAATAATCTCCCTGTTCCCATCATTTTTCTTTTTTGCTTAAAAAGTAAATAATGAAACCAAACTACAACATTTAAGCAACCAACCAATCTGACCAAATCTGACACACTGCCAGTCATCTGATAGATCACAGATGTTAACATTTTAAATCTCCTTCAAAAAAGATCACTTTTAAAAACTTTTCCCTTGGCCTATTAACTGTTTAGAGACTTAAACAATCTCCTTCTTTTCTTTGCATTTTGTTTTCTTGCTTCCTCCTCCATTATTCTAAAGAGTGAGTCCTCGGTGGGCCATTGTCTTTGTAACTCTGGCAGAGACTCGTCTTCCTACAGAATGACTCACTGAGCTGAGCTGTGCTCTCCACAGACACACTCTGATAAAAGAAGCATGAGAGCTGCAATTAAAATTAATTCAAAATTGTACGAGTGAAATGATATATGGCAGTGTTAAGGTTTTGTAAGTTAGATCAGTGTTTGTATACAAAAAAGGAAAGCAATCTGAATTTACCTCAGTATAAATATACATTCTTTACTGACTGCACATAATATAAAATAGTAGAAATTCATGACTCAGTCAATGAGTCCAGTAAATCAGTGCATTTGTACTCTTTCATTCAGAAAAACAGGAGGTTGCAAACAATCAGACGTCAATTTATCTCATGCCAAACAAGCAAGTTCAGAATAATAATGTAAATATATTTTTACCTTTTTCAGACGCTTTCTCTTCTCTTGCTTTTCTCACTCCTTTTGTCCACAGATCCTCCAGACTGGCGACTCTAAACTGTCGTCCCTCTCCTGCTTTCTCTCTGCTCTGTAAGAAATGCTCAGTAGGAGAGGGTCTGCTGTTGCTTCCTTAAGGGAGGAAAGCTCTTTTTATAGACACATGAAGTAAAGAGTCTCAAGGCCTCGGGGTGTGATTGAGTTAAAGGGTCTCCTGCTCCTTCTCTTGATAGGGAGGAGTGTGCATTCGTGTAGTTTTGCGTATGGTACGTTTAAAGTCTTCCCACACACTTTTTAATCAATAGTGCAGCTCACTTCATCAGACAGGAGATAAGGCTGTGGTGAACTAGTTAACTTGCTGCCCTCTTTGTAATCCTCTTCTGATTGCGATACAGTCTTAAAAACCTACAAGTATCCTGGATTTCTTGAAAGCATGTTTACATGATCATCTACTGACAAAAACAACTGCTGTTCATTAATAGATCCATGTCCAGGCTCTAAATCCCTCAAAGGTCAGCCCTAATCACTGACATCTTTACACTCTGAGCAACAGTGAAGTGTACCAATCGATTTGACTGATTGGATCGTTTCTCTGTGGTTCTCGTTTTTACAAGGTGTGCATGTATCCCTGTGTGGAAACTTCATTATGAGGACCTGACTCACTGTTTAGACGTAACGAGTGGAGCTCAAGTGCAGATGATACACACAAACAAAAAAATAAATACACACGTGGTGCATTAAAAGGGAAATATTGTGCTGCTGAAGCTCTCCCTTCACGCGGTTTAGTGTCAGTGCCAAACACACTCTGCTGCTTGTTTGCTGCAGGGTTAGGTGCACAAGGACAAGCCGCACAGAATAACATGGGTGGAGAACAAGTGCCCATTGTAAGAGATATTGAACACTTTCCTTTCATAAAACATGGCCTATTTTTTAATGCCCCCTTTTCAGCGTTTGAATTTTTTTTTTTTGCAGTGTCCTCAAAAATTCCTTTTTAATTTGGTCGTCATTTTGTCTCTGAAAGGACAAAGTGACTAAATAACGAGAAAGAAGATACTCATTTGATTTAAAAAAGGCCTATTATGGTCATTTCCAGCTACATGTGGGTCGGATTGCTCTGTTTAAAGCCAAAGATGTGTGCCTGAGATGACCGTATCAAGGATATGTCCTCTTGCTGACATCATACAGAGCCAAGAGTAGGAAAAAATGTCAGTATGAAGTTGTAAGGTTTGGCTCACAGGGATTACTTGCAAATATCCTGACCTCATTATTTCCGACTTTGACCATTTTTAATATAAGCACCCACCATTGCAGCATTATATACAGAAAATAAAAAAGGACAATGTGTGTCCCCTTTAAGTATTGATTAATGAGCGACAGCCTTTTCTGACTACTTGCAAACCTGCGAACTATTGCAATATAGCAGTTAAAAGAGAAGAATCCGCCCAAATGAATGTTGTGGCTTATCTTAACTACCCAAAGTAAGTTTGCCACCTTTTTGTTGCAGCTGTGAATTAAATTTTGAGTTAATGAACACATATACGCACATACACCCACCTTTATTAGGTGCACCTGTTCAACTTCTTGTTAACACAAATATCTAATGAGTGTATATGCTACACATACAAGGATGTGTACTATATGTATTTATGTAAAAGATTAAATGAATATGTGACCACATTTTCTTTGCATGTTTTCCATGTATCTGTATTTTTTTGAGAGATACTTATCTGCAGGATTTGCAAAAATTGGGAGAGTGAACTTATTGTCATGTTAAAGAAACCAGTTTGAAATTATTTGACCTTTGTGACATTGTGTGTTATCCTGCTGGAAGCAGCCGTCAGAAGATGAGTACACTGTGTTCATATAGGGATGGAGATGATCGGCAACAATACTCAGGTAGGTTGTGACATTTAAATGATGCTCTGTTGGCACTAAGTGGCCCAAAGTGTGCCAAGAAAATATCCCCCATACCATTACATCACCAGTCTGAACTACTGATACAAGGCAGGATGGATCCATGCTTTTATGTTTTTTACACCAAATTCTGACCCTGCCATCCAAATGTTGCAGCAGAAACTGAGACTCATCAGACCAGGCGACATTTTTCAAATCTTCTATTGTCCAATTTTGGTGAGCCTGTGTGAATTGTAGCCTCAGTTTCCTGTTGTTGGCTTACAGGAGTGGCGCTTGGTGAGGTCTTCTGCTGCTGTAGCCCATCTGCTTCAAGGCTGCGTTGTGCATTAAGAGATGCTCTTCTGCATACCTTGTTTGGCTGAAGCAATCTGGCCATTCTCCTCTGACCTCTGGCATTATTAAGGCATTTTCACCCTGAGAACTGCCAGATATTTTCTCTTTTTTGGATCATTCTCTGTAAACACTAGAGATGGTTTAGAGATTGATAAATCAGAAGTTTCTGAAATATTCAGACCAGCCTGTCCTGCACTAACAACAAAGCCACATTCAAAGTCACTTAAATCACTTTTCTTCCCCATTCTGATTCTCGGTTTTGTACTTCAGCAGGTCGTCTTGATCATCTCTACATTCATAAATGCACTGATTTGCTGTCATGTGATTGGCAGATCAGATATATGGGTTAATAAACAGTTGAACAGTTGTACTTAATAAAGTGGTCAGTGAGTGCATATACTGTATAGTCCAAAAGTGTGAGACTGCTTGTGAAGATACTTTAGCATCTGTTTTGAATTGAATCTATTTTTTTTCACACATAAGAAAACCAGCTTAACATTTTCAGAGGAAAGTTCAGTCTCTCTCTGGCCCCTCATTTTCTGAAAATGAGCCAAAGAGCTTTGTGTGATGTCAGGAATTCTTACATGTTAAATAGGGCTGTGGTGACTGTGTAGAAAAGTCATCTCTCCTTGGTCTGCTTTGGTTTTCTTGTAGTCCTTGTAAAGCTTTGAAGCTTCTAAGGGTGTAGTTGTTTTGGTGGAGGTTTCCAACTCTGGAGAAGCAAAACACCCCCAGACATGAATCTTCCCACCTCGGTGCTTCGCTGTGGGTTTGATACACTGTGGTGTCATTATTTCTCCTGCTCATTTCCTTCACATACCATTTTCTAATACTCCCACTAATCTCCTAATGGATTGATCAGGAAATAGCAAAATTTTCCATCATTTACTGTGAAATGAGTGTCCTTTGACACCAAAACTGCAGTGTTCTTGTGAAAGGACTTTTGCTGATTGGAGTCTTGCTTTCTTTATTTAGAAAACTTTGTAGCTTCTGTCTCTCGGAGCACAGTGTATCGATCTTCCCTTTGGATCCGCCTGAACGTGCTTTGACTACAGCTGATCCCGTTTTCACAAAGTGTTTTAGAGAGCCATGCACTGCCACCTTTGGAAAATAGAAAATGTGATCAATAACAAATGAAAAACAAGGAAATTATTACAGTAATAATGTCATGTTTCAAAATGTTTGGTTGAATGGTGAATTCAGCATAAAATACAAAATGTTGATTGTTCAGATGCTCATGTGATGTGAATGATAAACAAGATTAAACCTTTAAAATATCTTAAAAAGTTAGGCCTCTCAGGGAAACCCCTCATAGATAACCTCATATTGCATGCTTAAATAAAAGCTACAATGTCCCATTATGATTCCTAAATGTAAAATCTATATCTGTTTTCTTAATGCAGCATTTTGCCACAAAATATTTCCTCTGTTTTGCTGTAATAATGTTTAGCTTCTATGAATATCACTTTTACACACTAAAGGCTGAAAGGCTACTAGTTATTTAGATAAATGTGTTTCCTAGCAGGTTTTAGTTACATCACAAATCCCAGGCATCACTGTCGGCAGGAGGAGAAAAAGACAAAACCCTCCAGAACACAATTCTCCGGGACTGCCTAAGGTTCAGGCAATCATCAGTGATAAGGAAGTATAACTCCTTGGTTATATTTAGGGATACGATGTTTGTAGCTTGAGGGTGAGATAAGGTTTATGGCACGGAAGTGGCATTCTGAAGTGGGAGCTATTCTCTCTTCTCTCTCCACAGATTTAACCCGCTTAACCTCCATGTGGCCTTGCTCTGCAGGTGGTGTTTGTTCTGGACAGTGCCTGCTTGTGAATTTGAGTCATTACTGGATGTGAATGCTAAAACAAAAAGGGCATGCTTGCTAAGCCTCCTCTTCAGTGGAAAAATAAAGGTTATAACAAACAAAGATGATGCATTTCTACAGCACTTAGGAGTGTAATTCAGCTCCCTGCTGATGTTGATTACTTCCACTATTTAATAACACTGCAACCCCAAGGCAGGGCTGTGCAGGATGTGAATCACCACCAAATAATAACTCTGTCTAAAGACCTGCCATTTAAGTATTATCATCTCATTAATCTGCAAAGGTTTTAGAAATATTACAAATGGTGATGGAGAAGAAACATGGCTTGTTCCTTCATTAAACTGTACAGGTTCACAAATGAGTGTTTGTCTTAATATACCAATATGATACACAGGATACATGAGTGATGTCATACACATTCTTCAAAGTGTCCAAACATGAATTTTAGCTATTTTTAGGAGTGCATTCTAGTCAGTCTCCCACTTGTGACATGGTATCGGTAGCATCTGTCTCCTCCTGTGGTCCCCTTATTATTACAGCTGGATTTCTAATGGCTACTGGGCACACACATTGGTTACTTGAATCTTATTCTTAACATTGAGCTGGTTTCAAAGCACCTGTCCTTTGCAATGTGGAAATATTTTATGGCAATGAGAATAGTTATCGCTTTAGTGCATTCCTACATATGGAGTTACAGGTTTATTATTTTGACAGAAAATCTGACCATGTTTGTGACACACAGTACTGTGCAAAAATCTTGAGCTACCATTTCTTTAAAATGGGAAATAGGTGCAGAAACGTAATGGAAAAATGTGCAAACATACATGGAAATACGGCAAAATACGGAAATACGGAATAAGGCAAAAATAGAGTATGTACAATTTTAAGGAGGTTGAAAGTTAATATTTGGTATGGCCACCTTTATTCTTCAATCCAGCCTGAACTGTCTTAGGCAAGCTTTCTTGTCGTTTCTTCAAGTGGTCATGAGGAGTAGTCCTCTAGGCTTCATCTTTGGATCTTGGCTGCCTTTTGTTTACTTCTCTGTCAAGATGATCCCCCACCGCTTTAATAATGATGAGGTCCGGGTTCTGGGGAGGCTGATCCACAATTTACTTCTTTTCCTGTCCTCCACTTGTAAAGTTTCCTCAATTTTTTAAGGACACATTGCACACCATGCTGAGATATGCCAAGTTTTTGGCTAATAGATCTGGCTGGTGCAAAAATTGTGTAGATTCAACTAAAGAAATAGGAACAAATTATGTGTTTTCACAACACCATACTGGTTCCCTTGAGAACAGCTAACTGATCATCTGCAGAGAAATGGTTTATTTGAAGAGTTTCAGTCAGGTTTCAGAACTCATCACAGTACAGAAACAGCATTAGTGAAGGTTACAAATGATCTTCTTATGGCCTCTGACAGTGGACTCATCTCTGTGCTTGTCCTACTAGACCTCAGTGCAGCATTTGATACTGTTGATCATAATATTTTATTACAGAGATTAGAGCATGTTGTAGGTATTAAAGGTACCGTGCTGCAGTGGTTTGAATCATATCTATCTAATAGATTCCAATTTGTTCATGTAAATGGGGAGTCTTCTTCACGCACTAAGGTT
>VUQS01031637.1:0-11013 GCA_015108495.1 Heterochromis multidens | reverse complement strand
TTTTTTTACATTTGCGGACCTTTTTCCATTTCCTTGAGGACATTTTGTGCCTCGTTTTGATCAATAAGTTCTTATCTCTTTTATATGTCTCTCTTTGCTGTAAGAAGCACAGCTCCTAGTGTTGTATTTTTGCTCATCCTGGATCACTTTTTCTTCCCGCCTGTCTGACAGAACCTGAGATTTCTGGGAGCTGAAGCTGCTGGTGTACTACAGGAAGTGACTGTAGCTGTGATATAAATGAACTGAGGCCCGTGCTGCCATGGCTGAATCGCGTCTGACGGGTGGAGGAGAAGGTGTGTGGATGTTCGGGAGACATGGAGTGAAGCTGGAGGCAGGTGTAGAGGCTTCACGTCCACCCCCGAACCGCTGCTGAACCTCCCTTACATAAAGAGTGTTATGAAAGCCAGTCAACAATCTGCTTTGATTCACACGAGCACGGTCATGAGTCACTTCCACCACGGCTGAAAAAGTAAGAGAGGAGCTGCGGTTATGTCATCAGAGGCTGGTGTTTCACCACATGGATGGTCGCAGCGCAGAGTATCAGCAGCACTGTGGGCTGATCTGAGTGCACTTCACTGTCACTTTACACCAACATGCCTGTATTTCATCTCTTTTCCAGCCTCACTCCTTCATGTGTCTTTTCAGATCGAGTATAGATCTCTTTAAGTCATACTTGTCACACCTGCTCTACTTTTGTGCATCTAAGTCAAACTCTGGTGCGTTTGTGCAGATGTGAACGAGGTAATCGCACTCGAGCACGGGCTGAAACAACCGCACCGAGACCCTCTGGAAGAGGCGGTCTCGGCCCAGTTCCAAACGAACTCCAGAGCAGTTTGTTTACGGTGAGAACGTGATTCGACCTACCAGGTGTAAACACCTTCTTGTAGCCAGGTACGCTTTGCATTCTGGGATGTCGCAGAGATGTTCACAGTACATAAACTGTAGCAACTGGCCCAAATCAAACTGAGGACTCAGGTGGACGAGCAACAGGCTACACCACCTTATTCAGCACCTTCTTCCTGTACTTGCTTTTGAGACACATCTGTCGAATCACAGACTGAATGTTCTCACGCAGTTTGTAGTGACGCATTTTGGTTGGTTTGGAGTCCGTTGGACTTTCCTCTGTGTGAAAAGAAACCAAACCACAGGAAAAAGCTGCAAATTTACAAACTCATCGACTGATTCGGAGCAGAAGTCTGAAAGTTTGTTCAGTTTGATTTCTGAGAAGCGTTAGCCGCGTCCACATATAAAGGGATTCGCTGGTTGGTTGGTCGGTCACTAGTGGACATTTCAGGCTCCATGCGCGACGTAAAGATCTAATATATTTACCACCCCATCATATGTTAATCCCTGAGGTCGGTTTTGTGTTTCATTTCACCTCTCTGTGGACATGTTTGGACATTTTAGATTTCTTTATTTTGAATCTTTGGAGTCTCTTTGAGGTCTTTTTTTTGTCTCTGCAGGTTTGTTATCTTTCACTCACACTGGTGGTCATTTTAGACGCTCACCTCAAAGTTGAGATATTTTGAAACTGGAGCCTGCCCACAGTTATTTTACCAGACTGCTGAATATCACAGACATTCACCACATCACTGCTAGTCTCTTACTGTGTGAGCTTTCCTTAATGTTCATCAGCAGCTTTGTTAAGCCAGAGATGAGTGAAGACAGACGTAGCCCCGTAATGTCACCCACTGGGATCCTGGGTATTTTGAGGTAACCATATTTGGATTGTTATCAGGTGCATCCGCAGACTGTATGGGAGCATCACTCAGACACAGATACCTGCTAATCAGTGCTCAGTAACATTCAAATAAAATCCAAGAATTTCACTGTGCACCAAAACTGGAGCTCAGACTTCTTCTGTTAGTACCATGAACCTCACAGCAGCCATATTATTGGTCAGATAATGTCATTAAAAATGCTCCAACAGCACAAACACGGTCCAGAGGTCCAGTTCAGGACGTGAAGCAGCAGTCTGACGGGATGCCCATTCCTGCTTTAAGCGACAAATTTTGAAGCAGAACTTAATTGCACAGCCTGATATCAGGAGAAGATTTACAGAATTCAGAATTAACATTACAGTGTTTCAGTATCATGTATGCAAATGATCCTCCTGGCACTACGCAGCAGACCTCCGAACTGAGTCATGAAAACCTGCTGTAATAGTGAGCGGGAAATGAGCAGAATATGATGTTCACTCTGTGGAAACCCCCGAGCTTCCTCTGGTATGTTTTTCATTTGCTTCTTACTTCAGGCAGTCATAATTACAGTTCTTAAAGAAACAGCTTGGTACACACATTAAACAGACTTTTAGCCCGTGCGATAAAAGTTAAAAACATCAAGAAAACACAGCACGATAAGGACCTGTGTGCATGTGTGCGTCCTGAGAGAGGATCTAAACCAGATCTGGTGTCCTGTTTGTCTTTTACTTTGCAGATCTTCCTCCTGCACCTCCTCCCGAGCGCCCACCGTGCCACGAAAGCCTCCCTGATTGTTTTTTTAACGTGTTTAAACTCAGATCTGAAGTTCCATCTGAGAAGAGCAAAAACAGCAAGAATTGCTTTTCAAAGGAGAGCAGACGCTACAGGAAAACTAATCAACACACAGAGTGTGGGGACATTAATGCAGTTAGCAGCATCTAACGAGGCCACGAAGTCATTATCCAGCAGATGATGGATCTGCTGCTCTCTGATTGGGTTAGTGTCAGTCACAGCGCTGAGCCATCTGATTGGTCTGGACTCAGTCAGTGGTGGAGCACAGAGCTGGGTCTCCCTTTTCTCAGTGCATCCAGCGTTACACCTGGAAGAGTGACGAGTGGACCTCTGGAGGAACGACCAAAGGAGTGAGATATCATACCGATATTCTCACCTCTTTTCTGACAAAGATTCGAGTCTCTCTGTGATCGTTTTTCTTAACCTTTGTGGGGTTCGTGTCTTTGTTTTGTGTTTTTTGGTCTCACTCAAGGTTTGAGTTACAGTAATAACCAGGAAGACCCATCCACCAACCCCGACCTCCTCCCTACTTCATTTTCACCTACACAGCACAGCATCACAACTGTTCATTAAAAACCTGGAAAATGTATTCTACTGCACATGATCCTAGCATAAGGAACATGATTAATTTTTATTTGTTTTTCATTCATTTGGACTGCAGAGGGAATTTCTTCCAAGAGTAAACCCGACAGAGGCTGGACAGGTGGTGAGGATGTAAGACATCAGATAGCAACTTTTCAGTCATTTCCAAGTCTTCAAAGTAAAGTAGAATTAGTAAGGATACCTGCTGCTCGATATATTGTCACAAAGAGGAGTTTATAGTTTCAAAAATAGAAATAAACTGGAAGTGTCTGCGGCCAATCCCTGACTTACATCCCTGCTTCCTTACCTGTGTACCCTGAGAGAATTTCTGTGGGCCTGATGATGCTTGCTTGAAAAATACCGCATGTTTTGTACGGAGCGTCTGCCACTGAAAAGGTTTTTTTTTTTGTTTTGTATTTTCAAACTCTTGTATCAGAGATGAGACAGTGTCCTCACTCACTTGATCACAGAAGCTGTTTTATGTTTTACAGCGTCTTGTCCAACAGCTCTTGGGTGCATTTCATGTTTTTCTGCAGTCAGTGTGGAGTCTGATGCATAATCCATTCTAGAAACAAAGGCAGCTGCACAGTCTTTGGTGTTCACTTCAGCTGACAAATTAAAGTCATCATTGTGACATGATGTGTTGCTTTCTGAGATCTTTTAGCCTGCTTCACTTTGTCAGACAGGTTCTGTTTAAGTGATTTCTTGATTCAGCAGGTCTGGCAGTAATCAGGCCTGGGTGTGGCAGTGAAACTGAACTCAGCTTTACAAAAAATGTGGTTAATCACAGTTAATTCATGATTTAACAAGAGGGGGCAGTGACTTTTTCACACAGGGCAGGTAGGTTTGGATAACTTTTTCATGTCTCATGTTTCTATTGAGGAAAATTAGCCTTACATATAATCACAGCACAAAAAATGATATGTGAAAAAGATGCCCATGTGCAAAAAGTATAGGTTTTTAATGTGTTTTACCATGTGTTTGACCACTAGAGGGCGCTGTCCCCTGAACATAAACAGAGTATTGCGAGCTGCTTTCTCTTCCTGTGTTTAAGACTTAGAGGGGATCTTTGCTGAAGTGGTCCCTAAACTCTGGAAACTCTTAAAACACGTCAGTTATGCTTTTTATGAGTTATTTTAATGTCTCTTTGTGTTTTTTGTTGGTTTGTTTTTATCAGATTTGACTACTAGATAGTCAAAGATAGATAGATAGATAGATAGATGGATGGACGAAAGCACAGGTGCTTCAACCCCCTGTCACCAGCAGGTGGGGCTGACGTGCCGCTGCAGCTCAGTAAGAGGAGCCAGCGCTGCACACAGGAAGCATATTCACTCAGAAACATAACAAATATGATGTGAAAAAAGCTGGCAGTGAGAACATGTTTGAATTTTTACCATGATTTTAAAATAACTCATCAGAGGAAACAGATGAGCTCCTTGTGAGCTAAATTTCAACAAATATTAAATGTGCTTTACTGTTGTAAATAAATAAAATGAAATATAAATAAACCCAGCAGAACAAAAACAAAGATTAAACATCCTGGTAATCAAACTTCATAAAAATCTTTTGATCATGCTCATCATCCAGTTCTGCTCTGCAGGCGTGAGAGAAAAAAGGCGTTCATATTCAAAGGAAATATTAACTGATAAATATGGTTTAAATACTGCTTCACTCTCTCCTCACTGAACTCACTGTTTCCTTAAACATAACAACTGTTTTCTCACAGATTTGGTTTGATGAGAGTAAACTGAGACTCAAACGAGCAGAAAGCGAAGACTCATCTCTGAGAAACACACCTGTAAACTGCACAGGTAGCTCCAAACTCTGCTTTTATTTTACATGACGATAAAAGCAGGAGTGAGTGGTCAGGTTTCGACATGTTTAGCATCCATCTGTTTCTGCTGTCTGGTGCAGAGCTTTAACTTAATCAGTTTTATTTAACTCTTTTTAATTAATTAATCACTAATTATATCTTCAGGTGCACCATTATAATGCATGCTCAAAGTACTGAATGCAGAAGTGAATATTTCCATTCAGTAATGAGAGATAATTGAGTGAGTGTGGCTTATTTAATGCTTCTCTGTATTTATGTCAAAACGTTTCTGTGTGGGGTTCAGATACTTTGCTGGAGGTCCTCCTCTGGTCCACGGGCCACTGTTTGGATATCAGCGCAAGAACAGGAAGTCAGGATGGGTCTGATGTGTTCAACTGTGTCGCGTCCCCCTCTAGCGGCTGTTTTCAGTCAATGCATCCACCTGCAGAGCTGAAAATAGAAACACAGAAACACACTGAGCTGCAGGTTTACTCCGGATCGTTTCAAATGAGTTAGAAAAAAGGAGAACACAGCACATTGAGTCCTCCAGGCTGCATGAAGAGCTGTGAGGCAGCTACTGCTGGTTTTTCTGCATCACAAACCTGTGACGACTGCCCTCACTGTCAGTAAACTCAAACAGCTTTGTGGAGCTTTTGTTGTAAGTTTAGTTTCCACAGCAGGGTTTGTTCATTTCACTTTATTTTTTATTGGTTTCAGAATTAGTTGTGATTTCTTCTGTTATATTGTGGGGAATATTTCCCTAACTATCTATCTCACTGTATTTGTCAGACTGCTTGGATTGACAAATTGGACCAAAAAGGCCCAAAAGTAAATTCTTTGTACGTGAGATAATTTCATAACCCTGAAATCTTTTTTTCCTGTGCACAGAAATATAAAAGTGGACCCAACTCATGGTCCAAACACTAAAAACTCAAACCAGGTTCTCTGACTATCCTCCGGACCCCTGCGGCCCCTCCTGTGGGTGGGGGACCCATGAGGCCCGTCACCCAGGACCAACTCCCTCTTGGGATCACTCAAACCCTTTGACTACAACACGGTGGAGACTCGTCGAGGTGATGTAATAAATGAATCAAATAGTTTAGGTCGGAGAGCTGGCTGCCATCTAACCTCAGCCCCTTTGAACATTTCTGAGGAAGACAAGCTGTCCTGATGTGAGCCGGCTCTTTGGGCCGTTACCAGATGGGGAGTCCATCGAAACAAAGAGAAGGAGACAAAGACGCCACCGTCAGGAGGTGGAGTTCTGTTTGTACCTTTAGAGGTACAACGGCTCCCAGATGGTGAGCATATGAACAGAGTATTGCAGTATACTGTACACTGTACTGTATTTTTACTCCATCACAACTCAGTTTCTGGGTGGTGGGAATCATCACGCTGTGATACACCAAAGATGCTGATTAGAGGCCATAGAGGTAAAAAAACAAAAAGTTTTCACCCCCATGAAACACAACCATCACAGCACCACCTACCATGAGGCTGAGGAGGAGTGGGCTGACGGTGCAGAGCAACCTGAAGAGGCAGAAAAGCAGTCAGTGTGAATCAGACACAGATTTGTTGGACTTTTTGTGTCTGCAGTGTCTCCCTCTGTTTCACCTTCGTTTACCCCCCTTATGTTTCCTTTTTTTCCACTTCCTGTTTCTTCTCCATCCTCCCTCCTAATCTCCAGAGAGTCTCCACCTGTGTCTGGTGTCCCTCCTTTCCCCTTACCTGTCCGCTTCATTCAGAGCCTGAATGTAAAGTCAGTTAAACATGTCGTTGTGAGAATCGTTCAGTTTGCTGGAGTTTACGATCTCAGGTGTGACGGAGCTCATGATTTAGATTTCGAAAGCTTTTTAATCGCACACACAGAAGCAGTGAAGGCCACAAAGTTTCGCCATCTTAACCCTTTCATGCATGAATCATAAGAACCTCAGTCAAGGTTTTTTTGTATGGAGACATACTTTGTTTTTCATGTGCATGCAGCATCATAGCATCTGTTGGCATGTTATGTAAGGCCATGTTAATTAATTTTTTTGGTTTGTGCCCTGACTGGCCAACAGGTGGCGCTGTATGGGATGATGCATAAACATGCACTGTGTTGGCTGATATGCAACTATAACAACAAAACACATGCATATACAAGAGAACAGCTTCTGAATAGCTGTCCACTGTAGTGACCACTATGCATGAAAGGGTTCAAGAATATTTTTTATTGATATTCCAGCTGTGGCCACGCCTCTTTCATACCTGAAGGTAAAAACAGTTGTAAAGGATACACCTGAGCATCCTTGATTCTAGCTCCTCCTGCAGCCTCCTCTCTCCTCATTTCAGGAGCTGAGATCTCCTTCAGTCTGGAGCTCTGACACTGATTTCAGGTCACAGGCAGGAGATCATCTGCCCCTCCTTCATTAGGTTCACCTGGCTCGGCCGTTCTCACCTGTGTATGATCTCGCCTCTGTGGTTGTCCCTCTGTTTGGCCACCTCACGGTCCTCGTATTCTTTTTGGTTCAGCCAATAAAAAGCTCACTTTTATCTTGAAATCTTCTCGCTTTAAGGCCTCCCTCCACCAACTCATGACACCGAGATTCAAGATGACGCAGATTATTTTGCACAGATATGGATGAAGGTGGCCACTGCTCTGATTTCAGGTGCGACTTATTCGTACCTTCCAGAGATCAGTCTGAGCTTCAGGTGACATCTTTGTACCTGAAGGTGATGATAGAAAAATGAGCCTTTAATGCTGAGCTTCACTGGTTCTGAGGTGCACAGAGGAGAGGAGGAAGTCTGAAGATGTTAAAGTGGCCTTTATTAATCCCAGTATGGAAACTGCAGATTCACACAGACTACAAGAACACACGAGAAAAAATGTCAAATTTGTGATGAGAAACACGAGTGAATAGATTAAAAGTTGTTTGTTTCATGAACTGCTGTGAGAGTGTGTTGATCATTTTCTATGTGTAATAACTTGTTGTTACCAGGCTGCCTTTTAGTTAAAGACTTTCAGTTCAGTCAACTCCTGCAGAGGGTAAATACACAAAGGACCTTTAACTGCTGTGGGTGCTTTCTGAGGTTATACAGAGACCCTTTAATATTTTACTCAGCTATTATTGGAAATTAGAAAATATCAACACACACCAACTGATGAAACTCTGCCCCCTGCTGCTGAGAGCTTTAGTTACAGTTTGCAGGGCGTAATTACAAAAAGGAGCTTGAACAGCCGTGGCCTCATTATCAGGGCTGTAAATACAAATATAAGACACAGCAGAAAATATACAAATACACTGGACAAAATTATACAGTGAAGAAGACCTCAGAAATCTATAAATATACTACGACTGTATGTCCAAAATGTCTGTGGATTATATTTTAATAGCTATCAGATTGGGCTGTAACCAGGTGAGTAATTACAAAACATATTCTTATTTTAAAAAGACAAAAAGAAATAATATTGAGAAATTAAAAAAAAGATCAAAAAACACAAACTGATGAAACTCTGCCCCCTGCTGCTGAAAGCTTTAGTTACAGTTTGCAGGGGGTAATTACAAAAAGGAGCTTTAACAGCCGCGGCCTCATTATCAGGGCTGCAAAATAAAAAAAACCCTGCAACATATATACTGGACAAAATAATAAGATGAAGAAGCACCTCAGAATTCTTTACTGTTTGGCTTCTGTGAGTTCTGTGATTTCAGATGAAATCTGACTTTCCCTGGTAACATTCCTCCACTGATTTATTTATTTGTGTCTCTGAAAGCTGGAGAAAAAAAAAGGCCTCGCCACCTGTCCTCCTCCTCCTCCTCCTCCTTCCTCCACAAAGTGCAACAGTCCGGCGGCTCCAGCAGCGAGCAGCCGAACATGGAGGCTGAAGGGCGGCAGCCTGGCAGCGGACGGCCCGGCCGGCTGTGAAGCGCGGAGCTGGTCGGTAACACAACAACACAACAAAGTCCTCCGCTCCGCCGCCGAGTTTCACGGTGTGTGTCAGCGTGTGTGTGTGTGTGTGTGTGTGTGACTTTCTCTCCATAGAGTTTCACTGAGTTTACATCCGGGTTTTTTCCCTAGGCAATGGGAGTCGCAGCACCGCCGTTCCTTAGGCAAAGTGAAATAAATTCGCCGCACCGACACAAAAAGTAGTCCGCTTCCCTAACACATCACCCCCGCGCCTCCCCTCGCTCATCGACCCGATTTAACGAACTTTAACGGCCACACACACCGACATCGACCGCTCCGTGGCGGATAAACGAGCTCCAGCCCGAGCCGTGAGGAGTTTTTGTCCCCCTTCGTCCAGCTCCGCGGCGCAGGGATCTGTGCTGTGCTGAGGCTGAGCTGAATGAGATTGAAGAAGAGTTCTTCTTGTTTTGTAGCTTCAGTTTCTCTCTTTTTACACAATTTCCACTAAAACTCATCCCGAAACACGACAGCTGGATCCAGCCCCGCGGGGAGGAGGCGGCCGGGCTGTTTGTGCGCGCTTGTTCCACCGTGGATCGGCTTCTTACACACATATATATTTAATTAATCCAGAGGAGGACTGCTGCTGAGTAAGTGCACATTGGGCTTTTTAATTTCATAACTTTAATTTTTCCTGCTGTCAAACTTTACGCGTCTCCCGCGGCCGCCCGTGCCCGTGTGTCTGCGGGTGTTTGCGGGCAGGTGTGCGGGGCTGTCGGCTGGTGTGTGTCCGCTGTGTTCCCGTGTGTTTCTGTGTGTTTAGCTGCTGTGTTTCTTATTCTAGGAGTTGATATTCTGGAGGACAAGGGGCCGATATAACTTAGACCCACCAACGCCTGCTCGCTGTCAGGGTCTTTTTATTTTGTATTGTTAAAAGATGGCGTCTTTCGGGACTGTTGGAGCCTGGTTTGTGCTGTGGCTCCTTCCCCTGTCGCCTCCTCGGCCGCCGTGTTTTTTATCTTTGATGGAAGTTGTTATCAGCGTGGCTGCGTTAGCTCAGCGCGGCTAACAGGATGGTTAGCATTAGCGGCTACGGCTAACGTTATCCACTTGTTCTCAGCCTCAGACGGAGCAATGTCGGACGGTTTTTTTCACACCGAAACACCGAAAAACACCCCCTAAACCGTGATAGTTCCCCCGAACAGGCGGCCGGGGGGCTCTTTCAGGGGGAACCGAGCGTCCACAGGGCCGCGGTGGCTTAATAAGAGGGTTATAAAACATTTATTTGTCCGCCCGAAACAAAAACCCACTTTTCAGTGTTTGAACTCCCGCAGCAGCAGCAGAAGAAGAAGAAGAAGAAGCACTTGGCGGCTTTCATCTTGAAACCCTCCATTTTAGCTTCATTTCTTCCCTTTTCGGGCCCTCTGCGGCGGCATGCGGGGCTGCTGGGGGAAGTTTATCCCGACAACTTCGTGTCCCACCCAGGGAGCAATTACTCCAATTAACCGGCGGCCTCCACAGCCCGCTAACAGCCGCCGAGCACCTCCACTCAGGTGCTGCACGTAGGGACGCTTCTCAGGTGGACCAGGACCCCCCAGCTCCAAAACTACAAGTGCGAGTACTCCGGGGCCCCTACTTCCGTCTGCAGGCTGCAGTGTAAAGTACTTTTATTAATCACTTATGCAGTACTACTATATCTAAGTGCTGTGTTAACGTACTTGGATAATAGAAGTACTCAAGTATTTCTGTTTTCACTCTAGTAAATTTCAGAGGTAAATGTTGCTCCAGTGAAGCTTTTTAAAAACAGTAAATCAGAGTACTTTGTTTCATGTTTCAGGATGTAATTTAAAGTACTTTCTATTAACGAGTAAAACAGTAAATCAGAGTACTTTGTTTCATGTTTCAGGATGTAATTTAAAGTACTTTCTATTAAAGAGTAAAACAGTAAATCAGAGTACTTTGTTTCATGTTTCAGGATGTAATTTAAAGTACTTTTTATTAAAGAGTAAAACAGTAAATCAGAGTACTTTGTTTCATGTTTCAGGATGTAATTTAAAGTACTTTTTTATTAACGAGTAAAACAGTAAATCAGAGTACTTTGCTTCATGTTTCAGGATGTAATTTAAAGTACTTTCTATTAAAGAGTAAAACAGTAAATCAGAGTACTTTGTTTCATGTTTCAGGATGTAATTTAAAGTACTTTTTATTAACGAGTAAAACAGTAAATCAGAGTACTGTGCTCCATGT
>VUQS01031632.1:0-18190 GCA_015108495.1 Heterochromis multidens | reverse complement strand
GTGCTGAAAATATTCCTCAGAGATTTTGGTCCATATTGACATGATAGCTTCACACAGTTGCTGCAGATTTGTCGGCTGTACATCTGTGATCCAAATCTCCTGTTCCACCACATCCCAAAGGTGCTGTGAAGGCCATTTCAGTACAGAGAACGCATTGTCATGTTCAAGAAATTAGTTTGAGATGATTTGAGCTTTGTGATAAGGTGCATTATCCTGCTGGAAGCAGCCATCAGAGATGAGTACACTGTGGTCATAAAGGGACGGACATGGTCAGCAACAATACTAGGATGCGGCATTTAAACAACACTCAACTGGTACTAAGGGGCCCAGAGTGTGCCAAGAAAATATCCCCCACACCATTACACCACCACCAGCAGCCTGAACCTTTGATATAAGGCAGGATGGATTTATGTTTTTATATTGTTTACACCAAAAATCATCCTACCATCCGAAGGCCACAGCAGAAATCTAGACTCATCAGACCAGGCAACGTTTTTCCAGTCTTCTGTTGTCCAATTTTGATGAACCCATGTAGCTGACAAGAGTGGCATCCTGTATGGTCTTCTGTTGCTGTAGCCCATCTACTTTAAGGCTTGGTTGTAACGAGTGGTTATTTGAGTTACTGTTGCCTGCTTGTCAGCTTGAAGCAGGCTGTCCATTTTCCTCTGACCTCTGACATCTACAAGGCATTTTCACCCTGAGAACTGCCGCTCACTGGATATTTTCTCTTTTTCAGTCCATTCTCTGTAAAACCTAGAGATGGTTGTGTGGGAAAATCCCAGTAGATCAGCAGTTTCATAAATACTCAGACCGGCCCGTCTGGCACCGACATCCATGCCATATTCAAAGTCGCTTAAATCACCTTTCTTCCCCATTCTGATGCTCAGTTTGAACTTCAGCAGGTCATCTTGACTGTGTCTACATCCACCGAGTTGCTGCCATGTGATTGGCTGATTAGATATTTGTAGTAAGGAGCAGTTGAATAGGTGTACCTAACAAAATGGCTGGTGAGTGTATGTTAAAAGGCTTTGTGATTTTTAGTTTCAAATTTCAATATGTTAAAATGAACAGAAATGTCCTTCTGTCTTAATAATGGCAAACAACACTGTAATTGTTTATGCCTTTTTACCACATTCATTTTTATCATCTATTCTTTTTTCCTCACAGCTAACTGAGTTGAACACATTCTTCCTTAAACACATTTTCATCTTTCCTGCAAGCCATGCTCTTAGCTGGTGTCGAATCCTGTTCGTCGGTATCATCACAGCTCCAACAGTAAGGTATATCATTACATGCATTTACCCTCACAATGTGACACATGGGTAAAAGGAAACATGAGAAGCAGACCAGAACTGACAGTGAAATTTGCTGATGTCTGTATTGTTTTTTTTTTTGTTTTTTTTTGCTTTAGGCAGTATTATGCGTACCTAACAGACACACAGTGCAAGAGAGTTGGGACCCAGTGCTGGGTATTTGGGTAAGTAACCTGATTTTAAAGCAGAGTTTTAATCATATGCAAGGTGCTTACAAGTCACCTGCAAAACATCTTGTATTCATATGAAATCTTAGTACTGTATACACGTAGCCACGGGCAGTGACAGCAGATCAAAGAGATGGTAACAGAGCTACCAGAGAATCTGAACAGTGGTATTCATCCAGGCATTTCACTCATCACTCAAGGACTAAGCTGTCAAACAGTTGACCTACATCAGGAATATTGTTATCCAAAAAAGTATGAAATTTCACTGAGTTCATGTTAAAATGTTTAGGTCAGTGAACTAAGCACTGCTCTCAGATAAAAGACAAAAACTGATGTGTTTGATTTGGATTTTCTTCTCTTCTTCTTCTTATTGTCAGTGTAAGTTGAAGGTTTGAATTGAATCGAATGTGTTTGTTTTTCCCCCTTCTCATTCACAGGGCAATAGCCTTTCTGGAGGCTTTGGCATGTATTAAGTTTGGACAGGACTTGTTCTCAAAAACACAGATCCTCTATGTGATCCTCTGGCTTTTATGTTTGGTAAGACCAGTCTTACATGCATGTCTGTGTCCAAATGAACTACCATGGTCTGCTGCAGTTAGTAAAAGGTCTATCATGCGCTGAAATATGTGGAATCAACCATAATTTTTACACGAATATCTTTGTTGTTTAATATTAATATTCTAACATACAAATAAAATAGAATGATGTAAGTTATTTTTTATGGATTTTCCATGAGTTATTTAACAGTTTCTGTTGCCTTCGATCTGTTTTTAGGCCTTCATTACATTCCTGTGCCTGTATGGAATGGTATGGTATGCAGAAACATATGGTCCAAGGGAAAAGGTATGTTTATTGCTTTAGCTTTTATCAGTGATTTTCCATTAAATTGCTATAGATCTTTAGAAGTTTAGGCCTTAGTCATACAGGCCTGGAGACCAGTCGACGACCCCCCAGCTGCCTCCGGTCACTAGTGTATTCCCCAATAGGTTGGTGGCTGTCACTGGGTGAAATCAGTCCCAAAGAGGCTGCTGCACCAAAAATCTCCTTGAGATTGCTTTGATCGCTAGAAGATGCTGACTAACTATTCACTGAGCACTAGTGAAACTTTTGTGCAATACAAATGAGAAACTGTGAATGTTCCCCTTCAAAGTAAAAGTTGTGCCTTACAATTGCCACCAAAACATTTCAAAAGGCACAACTCTTACTTTGAAGGTGCTGCACCTTCAAAATAACAGTTTCCTTGCTCAGCTAGTAGCTGGTAAGTGTTTGCAGACAAGTAAGCGTCTTCCATGCAAACTATGGGCAAACTGCGGCATCCTGCTAGTGACCAAAGCAATTGCAAGGAGGTTGTTGGTGCAGCACCATATATTCTATATATTTATTTTATCATACTAGCAACCACTTGCCAACTGGTATCACAAAATATTTTTTTTTTCCTAGTGACCTGTGGTTGCCAGGGCTGTGCACAAACTTCCATGTTAAAAAATGTTTTTCCCTTCTGTTGAGGGCAGGAGTGATGGGGATTAGGGAGAAAACAATGTGAATATCCATAAAAGCACTTTACACATTTGCAAATTGGAGCTAACTTCAGTCCCAACTTCATGTTTCTATTTTTTTTATCTAACAAATAATAAAAATTGATTAGTTAATTATTTAAAGGGTCATTGTGAGGAAATGTTCTTGGAGCACTCAAGCTCATGGTGCTCTGTTCCAGCAGTTCTCACCCTTTTTCTTGGATGCACCACTTCAGAAGGCAAAAAAAAATCCATACCCCACACCCTCAATCATTAACAATATTTTAATAAAAAAGGATTCGAGTTGAATTTTACTTTGATAAAGTGCAATAGCATCAGAAAACTTTTGGTTGTTAATATTTTTACACCTGGTTGTCCGTGCTGCACAGTTTGAGAGCTACTGCTCTATTGATTAAACGAAAACTAGTTTAAAAATCCATCACTGCTGCTAAAATTATTATCCCATGATATCTTTGCTTTTCTATAGCAGTGACACACTTGAGTGCCTTTCTATACTGGTCTTGTCATGTCTAAATAAAACTACAACAAACTGACACCTGTGTCTGAATGACAAAAAGCCAGATGTCCTGTGGAGTAGTGAAGCCAACCATGTTTCATGCTCTGTAGCTAAACAGTGAGCTACTCTTAAAGACCTTTAGTAAATATTAACGTTCAAGGTTTTCTTTGTAGGGGTGCTATCAGTTTGTTTACAGAGAAAGCTATACAGGGTCAGTTAGCCGTCATGCATGTACAGTATGGTCCCTGTTCAGTTACAGGTATGTGTGTGTCATGTGTCCTAAACCTTTTCTCCCCTCAGAGCCTCTCAGAATGTGAAGACAGTAATTTTGCAGAGTCTGCTGATCATGTGTCTGAGGGATTTAAAGGTACACTGACTTCACTGTAATTCATTGACCACATCACATTAAAAAAATATACACCAATCTTCAGTCATCTTGTTAGGGGTGACCTCTAGTGTTTAGTGTAGAGTTTTACTCATACTGTAAATATGCACAGTGCAGTTAAGTCTCATTATGGGTTCATTTAAAATAAGTGATCTTCGTGTTTCAGGAGAAACTGATGCAGACGGTGACAGCCCTATAGCCAGACAAAGAAGGAAGGGCTCAGGAAAGAGCAAATCCATCAACGGCTTTGACAGCCAGTAGGAGTTGGAGCCAGAGGCTGTTGGGTAACTCCTGTGTGTAACCTGAAGTGTGAAAGATTACAGATCGAGAAGGGGGTAAAGCTACGACCACTTCCTGATGTAACTGAAGCCTAGAAAGCCACCCACCTATAGTAGATGGAGTGCAGACAGCAGAAGTGGAAAAACAGGTCCATGCAGTGTTATTAGGAGTGCACAGTGGCTCAGACTAAAGAGATACACACTTTGCTGTGTGCTGTAGTCATAAAAGCTCCTTTACCACTGATCACTTTTTTCTTTTTTTTGGATGAAAGAGTAAGAGTTTTATTTTGTGCGAGAATGTGAGAGAAAGGTGTGGCAACAAAAACTGCCAATTCTAAATATAATTGCATGATCATTGTAGCTGATAAGCTATAATTCACAGTTATCCTATGATACAGTATCATTGAAGGCTAATATACAATTGACTGGTTTATACCAACTCTGGTATAAAACACATTTCAATGTTAAAAGCCATTATGTAGAATTTATCACTTATTGGAACCTCTATGTTTATAGCATAAAAAAAGCTAAAGTCTTTTTATATAAATGTCACTGATTATCTATTTACATCATAGATGTTCACTATTTCGTGTTTTTTAACTTGAATGTTGGCAGGGGTTCAATACCAGACAGCTTTAGTGTGGTAGGATCACCGACTGAGGTCTGTGTTCGACCTGTAATGAAGGAAAGCACACAGTTTAAGCACTTTGCAGAAAGTTTATTGAACATACTGTACATTAAGTAATGTTTGAGTATTTTGTGAATCATTGTGACCTTGAGTGATTTTACTCTCCTTGTCCACCTGTGGCTGCTATCATTTTTTTTTTCTTTTTTACTAATAAGATAAGGTAATTATTCAAATTACTGCATGTGTTGTCAGGTTTTTCTGTCTGTGTCTGGTTTGACCTTCTTGTTGCATATATTGCATTTGCATGGCTGACTCCAATCAAATCAAGTGCTGTAGTAGGAAAACGTTACAAGAGTAGTCAAAACAGTCTTTGTATTACACCACACAGCAGGATGCCAGTATTGTTATGTACACCTTTTTCACTGTCGTGGTAACATTTTAATTCACCCCTTGTGCCTGTTTGCATGTTTTTTTAAATTCCTATGTTCTCTCAGCTTGACTGACTTTTTTGTGTTTGATTCTTCTGGCCTTGAGTTCTTTATTTGAAGGTTTTCATTTGTTGTGTCAGTATCATCTCAGTACAGATATACTATCCCTCATAATCCTTGACAATCCAGATGTAGACCTCTCTGGAACAGACCGGGCTCCCGTGCTACATACAGTAGACATTAAATGATACCTTGTCTTTGGATTTAGATGTCATTTGCCAAAAACAATTCTGCTGAAGATGACCTGTGCTGTTCTTTTCCACTGTGAAACATATTAAAATGTTTTAATTTCCTCTTAATCTTGTTTGGGAGTTTTTACTTGCCTTCACATTCCTATTAGCAGAGCACTTTTGTGTTTGCGTACTTAACAGAAATTTTGAATGACATTGTTTGACCCCTGAGGAGTGTCCCGCTGCAGCAAAGAAGGGCTGGATTGGCTGATTCAAGCACAGCCCATATCAGATCAGATTTCACTCAGTCTGCACACCATGAAACTCAGACTGAAATAGCTGCCACATGCTGACCTACAGCAAGATGGATTTGAAGGTACAGTTGCTGTTCCTTTGGAAATAAACATCATATAGTCTTGAATGTGAGTAGTGGCAGAGGTAATCACCAGTGAGCTTTCAGACACTAGCACATTTAGGGGATTGTGGATTGGAATCCAGCCAAGCATATTTCTTTGTTAAAGGATTTAATATATATACACACTTTTTTTTTTTTTTTGTCACTGAATGTACTCTGGGATATCTGCAGTTTAGGTTGCCACTTCATCTTTGCAACTCATTTCCAAAGGAGGGCAGCAGAGAGCCTCAGTTATGCGCAAGATACCACGTGACAGTTGAGGCCTAAAAGCCCAGGACATGAGTGCTTACACAGAATTGTGCTTCATATGCCTCTCTTCATGATTCTCTCTTTCACTACTTAAATTAGCGCTCTTTCTGTTTTGGTTTCCTGAATCTGGTGCTGCCTGCATCAGATGACTGAACCATCTCACAGGGTTTAAAGAACATCAGGATATTTGAGTAATGGCCAAGAGTCTCCAACATCGTGGCTGCCTCAGTCCAGAGGGGATACTCAGAGAGATCCAGATCAACCTACTGGAGTGCAAAGTCTGCTTCGAGACGTTTAATTCTCAGCAGAAGGAGCGCAGACCACAGAACCTTTCCTGTGGCCATGTACTCTGTATGGAATGCATCACAGCTTTGTCCCACCCTCTCCTGAGGAAGCTGGAGTGCCCTTTCTGTCGACAGTTATGCAGTGTTGACAGCACCTCCCACTGCCAGGTTCTTAGTGACCTGAAGGAGCTTCTGCTGTGTCAAAGTCCCTCACCGTCTGCTCCTCCCTGCAGAGCAAGACTCAGCTTTACCTTTCCCACAGCTCTAACATGCACAGCTCTTCTCCTGCGTACTGCATTTGGTGGGTGGGGGACTCTTATCAACCCCACTGGAATAGCTGTTTTGGGGTCCTCTGGGACAATAGTTGTGGTCCATGATGGAGAAAAGAGAGTGGTGGTGTTCAATCTACAAGGAAAGAAGCTGCACAGCTTTGGGCAAAAAGGAGCAACCAGTGGGGAAATCTGTTACCCAGTGGATGTGGCAGTGACTCCTGCTGGTTACGTGGTTGTGACTGATGCAGGAGATAAAGCTGTAAAAGTGTTCACATCCAGGGGCAATTACGTGTTGACAATCAAAGATTCCTTCCTAATGCCCTGGGGTGTGGACACAGACAGATGTGGACACATCCTGGTCTCTGATGTTGAGGCTGGTACCCTCTCCCAGGTGAAGGTGGACTATAGGCATGGTGTCATTCTGGAGCATCAAACAACCATTTCAGACCTTCAGTGCCCCAAAGCGGTGGCCTACTGTTGGGTGAATGGGAACACTGCAGTGATGGAGCATCTAACTGATGTAACAAATCCAACAGAGAGACACCAGCACAGAAGGCTGAGAGTGTTTACAAAAGAGTTCCACCTCCTTTACCAGACAGACAGCTTCAGCCTGACCCTGCAGTCCACAGTGAGGGTCAGCATGTCAGGTGTGGCGTTCAACAGAGATGGAGAACTGATTGTGATGGACTCGGACCAGGGGATGATTTGGAGCTTAGGGAAACTCCAGAGTGGCCCAGTCCTCACTCCTCTTGTGGGAGACCATCTTATTCGCCCAGTTGGATTGGCGTTACTGAACAACCTTCTCATCACACTGGACAGTGGAGACCATACAGTGAAGATTTATTCTCCTAAATCTGATGCTGGACCTGTGATATAGTTTATGCATTAACAATCCCAAAGTAGCTGTTCAAGTGAGAGAAATGAAATAAAGTGAAGTGAAATCAGAATCAGAATCAGAATCAGAATCAGAAATGTAACTTATCACAGGAGGAAGGGGTGATTGGTTATATTAAAAATCTGTGTTTATGTTGCCTGCTAGGACTAGTTTTTAAAATACAAGTTTTGTTTTACATAGACTGAAAAAATGTCATTGTGTTACTTTGAATGTGTCAAAATGAAAAATGTTGCGCTGTATATAGTGTATATTTTCAGCAGGATCTTAGGCATAAAGTTATGTCTGTTATTGTACCAGTTTTTGAAAATTAAATCGTGTTATTTAATGACAGTGTAATATCATGGCAATGTAATGATTCTCAGGTTTGGAAAAAATGAGTTCAAATGAAACTATCTGAGAAAGAAAAAGGTCCAGCTGCTCACAACACACAGTGAGGCCATAAAGGTATGAAGGGGTTGAAGGCTTACAAGTAACCACAAAAGTCCACTGTGACTAAGTTTAACCTTTATATGTCACAACTAAAAATTTAATTTTTTTTCTGTATGACAGAACGCTTCTTTTAATGAGATAACAGTACGTGTGGCAAAACATACCTTACAAATTTATGCACAAATATAATTTAAAAAAGAGCATTTTTTTTAATGCAAAATGATTTTGCCTCTTTCAGGTGTTAGACAAATGGCAAAACTTTAATTTAAAAACATACTCAAATAAGCGAAAAATAAATGCAGATAAAGGAAATAAAGGGGAAATAAAGGAAAAGAGACATTTTTTTATGTATCTGGCCAACAGAAGTGAGGTGGTTGGTCCAAAAATCATATTGCTAAAAACATTATAATAAAGGTATTTAAAGTTTTTTTTATCCTTTTTTTCCACCCCCTTTTTGCTTACCAAAAAATGCCAATAGATAAAACAATTCAGTGTGCGTGTGTGCCTGTGTGTGTGTGTGTGTGTGCGTGTGAAAGAGAGCGAGATAAGCTCCAGTAAGTCATAGCCATTAATCATATTTTATAAAACAGTTTAAAACTGACTTAACCGCCTCTTACCTCCGCACTGTCTCTGAATGGTCACTGATGCAAGTGAACTAACTTGTCACACACGCTCACATTTCTCGTTCATTGGTTTCTCCCAATGCGCCGGCGGGGTGCGTAAATCCTTTCCCCCTCTTTGGCACATCCTCTCCAGTCTGCCAGAGGATAGCAGTCGTGCTCCCAGTGGAAGATGGCGGTGGGGATGCTGTCTGGGGCTGGAGCTGAGTGCTGGATTTGGACAAGAAGCGAAACTGGATGGATACTAAGACAAAAATGAACATATTCCCATCTCTTCTCATCGAGATTTGGACTCTTTGGGGATTGTTTAAGTAGACTCTTTTGCCCTTTTTTTCTGGCAAAAAGCCGGGCTTTCTTGTCGGAGACTCTACGTTGATAGCTGGGTGAATAGACAGGGTGGGAGTGAAAAGTGGACGAAAATGTCGGATACAAAGGTAAAAGTTGCAGTGAGAGTTCGGCCCATGAACCGCAGGGGTAAGTGTTATAACGACGATTTCTGCTTGCAAACTCTTTTCTGTCTCCTTGGATTCGTGCCACATTACCATAAACTTTTGGCTTCTTCGCCATTGCTGCTTTCAGTTTGCGTTGTGAGCCTGAAGTCAGCCTTGACTATAGTTTAAAGAAGGCCAAAGTAGCTCCGATTTTATTCTTCACACCCCCGCATTCTGCTTCACTTTCCAAACAAACTTCTCTCTGCAGAAATTGAACTGAATACAAAATGTGTCGTGGATATGGAGGACAACCAAACTGTTCTGCACCCACCGCCCTCCAATGCAAAAGGAGAGAACAGGTAAACAAAGCTTACATACTGCCAAGAGTTTAAATGAATATTTGTGCACTAAGGTATTGAAAGAACCTATTGTGCAGTGGCCATCTTAGGGTGCCTTAAGGTTTTGCTGTGCTGATCAGGGCTATGGGTGTTTTGGAAATGTCTGCAACCCACCCTGGTTGTAATACACTAACAAAAGCATTTAAAATGAGCAAATAACTGTATACACAGTGACCTCCTGCAGCAGTGTCTGAAAATACACTAAAACGAGAGCACCCATACACAGACACGATGATTAAAGTTGCATGACAAACTTTTATCTTTAAATCCAAAGAGAATTTATTCAAATAAAATCTGTGCAAATACTGCACTGCTGCTGCTGCAGCAGAGGACATGGTGTCTGTCACCCAACTGCTTGCAATATGATATTATTTTACGTAATTCATGTGAACTTTCCAAGACTAATCATCTCAGCATAATAACACTACCTTGGTATTTTGCATGGCTGATGTTGGGTTTCAAAGCCACGAGAGCAGGTTGAGCCTCTTTGATATGAAGACATATACAAGGCTGAGTAGATAAATGTCTGGCCTCGGGATACCACCGTAAATCTCCGAAGTCAGAAGAATTTGTCATGTTGTGTTGACAGGCATGTTAGATCACACTGATGGTTTTTAAAGACACAAAATGCTGCACCCTTTTTCTAAAAGTGAAGAAAAGCTTCTCCATTAGGAAAGCTAAGCATCCTTTAACATTTCACACTCTCTGTGCGTACTGAAGGTCATTAAAAGTTTCTGCTGCCTTGTGACGTGCTTTCATACTGTAATGACGACAAGTCTGGAGCCACACAGAATATAGGTCAACGATGAGTGTATGCTTGTAAATTTCCTGCCTGTTAGCAATAGTCAGAGATGTAATATTTCCCCCATCATGGATGGAGGATTTTCTACCATTTTTTTGCGCTTGGTTTGCTTGCTCTCATTTACTGTTGGTGTCACACATGGTTAGACAGCTGACCTGATTACCAACAGGCGCAAATAAAGCCAAAAGGATGCTCAGTCTGAACACACTCTAAGGTTCTTTGTTGTCTCCCCCCCATTTATAATTCACGTAATTTCCTTACTGATTAGTTAAAGTGAACAAACAAGTCTTCAAGCTACAGTGTGACTGCTGAAATTAAGTCATAGGCAGCAACTGCGTGTCACAGTCAAGGCTTTTCTCATGGCCTGCACCCAGCCTTGTTAAAGTGTAACACTTTCTACTCTTTTTCAAGTAACTCACAGTCAGCGTTAAACAGCGATAAGCTCACTCGCCCAGCAGCTCAGGTACACGCACATTAACCTGTACTTAAGGCAATTATCACAACAGAAATTGCCATACAATGGCTGCTTTCCAGACAGTTAAACAAACCCTGCTCACAGCTAAACAAAAAGCTGCTGTGAGTGAGAGGTCAGAGGAGTGACAGTAACTGAGATGCAGATATGTGCATTATATTTGTCTCTGTGTCTAGATGTTTCCACTCCTCCCAGTTGCCATGTTGATGGGTGAGACACAAACACATTTCACATTTTCATCCAGCGTGAGTCTCCATATCTGATTTAGATGTTGTATCGGTCATACAGAGATTCCTTTCATGGGAGCTCAACTAAATGTTTTCAGCTTCTCCTGGATTCACCTTATTAGCAACTAAGACGGTCCGTTCTGTAGCTGCACAGTGGCCATGACCTTGGGCTGCTCTGACTCACTTTGGTTTTATTATGTCACATTGCTATTCTATAGTGCAGTCCAGGCATATAATTACTTGTTAACATTTCAGTACTAGTGCTGTGTGTGTTTTGGGTCTCTGTGCTTAGGCTGCCATGGTTTTCCCAAACCATATAATTTTCCCTTTTTCTGCTTGTGGAGCCACAGAAGGGGATACCCTGATTGCTAAGACTTTGCCTTGTTTTGAAGACACCTGTTCCTGTGTGTTGGGAATGTGTCAGATTTAGTGGGTATTAGCATACCAAATATGGCTGCAGGACCAAGATCCTGGGAACTTTTTCTCTCTCATGGGAATGATGAGGCGCAGCCTTAGAAAGGGAGCAGCAGTAACAGATATTTTAATGTAGACATGTCTTAATTTAATAGATATTTTGTTTATTTCTTTGGCCGTATATTTTGAAATTCAGGATTTATAAATGGAAAAAGATGACAACATCTGGATCTCAGCGAAACTCTTTTTGCCCCAGTGGTTTTGCTCAATGCCTAAAAATTTTAAATATTGCTTCAAACTGATGAAATACAGAAATTAGATCCTCTAGGGAGGTGGAAATGAAGCATATTCCATGTTGGTTCATAAATGGGTTAATGAGACTGGACAACACCTCTAAAAACATGAGTCATGTAAAGAATTTGAAGAAAGATTTCCTTTGAAGCCTCTGCACCGCAGAACATTATGGCTACACTCGTGACTCCCACCCCACTCTCCTATTTCCCTGAGAAATGAACAGTAATCTCAGTGGTTTGCAAATGAAACGTGGGCTGTGACTTCAGGGCTAGAGGTTAAATTTCCTAAGTTTCATCTTTCGTCTGCTTGTTAAGCTGGCACAAATGGCATATTTGAAACAGGAATCTGGGAAAGGAGTTTGGTTTTCATGTGACAGTCTGTCACAATCAAGGTGGGGGTGGACAGGCAGAGAAATACCTGAGGCTGCTGTCTGCACAGGGGATGAGTGCCTGAGCATTATGACATGAAAAAAACCCTTCAAGTCACACAATGGAGCCGAATTACATCTATCAAGTCCCAGCATGTCCGTCAACGTGCAACAACTGAATACAAGGTCATTTGTTGGAAAATCTGCTTCATGTAAACCTCGTTTTTTGTGTTTATCAGCTCAGATACACAGTTATTGCAAAAGCCAAACGCTAACCACAACTACCTTTTTATACAGGCACAATGGAGTCTGGTTTATGTCAAATGGAGGTGCTGTCTTTTGTCTTCTTCCATGTGAAAGATGTGATTTTTTTTCAGAAGGCATTTGTCTTTGTAGTGTCGAATATGTGACTTTTTTTGTCTTCTCATCCCCCATGTCACTGACGCTCTGCAGTCCTGCATTTCAAGATGGTTAGTGGAAGTATGTCTTTATCTGATAATGTCTGTGCCCAAGCTTGTAATTTCTCCTCTAATCTCGTCTTATCTCCGATGGTCACAAGAGCTCATTTGGGTTTATCTCCACTTACTAGTGTTATCTTGCTTACTTGGATATTGTAATCTGTGTGGTGTGGAGTGGAGCTTCAATTTAAACACCCACTGCTTCTGAATTATCAAGAACAAATACATTCTTTTAAATATGTTCAGAAAAGTGAGTAGTTTGGTCCTGAATGTCCTCTTGTCTCAAAAGTCAAAGAAGTTTTTTTTTTTAATGATCTTCTTTTTAAAATAATGAACAGTTTCACTTTTAAAATGTTGATGAGAAGATTTATGCAACCCTCATTGTCTTTGCAGTCAATGTAAAAACTAATAATAACAAAACTAATCTACCAATACTTCTAATACTTCCTAATAAACAATTGGACTGGATAAAATATAATTCTTATTAATATAGTGCCAAATTATTACATAATCTTATCAAGTTTACCTCTGACTTTGGTTGCTGTGATTTTTGAAAAAAACAGGGTTTTTTTTTTTGCCTTTTTCCACACGAATCCCCATGCATTTTTTAAATATGAAATTAATATGTGCAGTATTCCCAGTCTCATGTTTTCCTTTTCAAACTCTCTAATCAAATGCAACAATGCAAATGGCTTAAGATGCCAGATTTAAATTCCCTGTCCACTCAGTGCTATTTGGCCATTTAACTTAAATATGCAATTTAAAATAATATGAAAATGCAACGGTACAAAATGTCTGTGTAGGTTCTCAGTCATCCAGGACATGGTAGTCTACCATGGTCTTTCAAGCTCTTAACAGTACAAAATGCTCTAATGTGTTTTGCAATGTGATGGGCCTCAGGTTCCAGCTTATGAATGATGCAGTGAATGGGTTAGGGTCAGGTTAGGGTTGACCTTTTCACTCAGAAGTGTGACTGTTCCTCTCTATCGGCCCTTCACAGCAGCTGCACCATCAGTTGCAAAGCCAGCAAACCGTGCTTGTAACATTTCTTCAGAGACGCCCTTCACAGCAAAAGTTCCTAACTGCAGGATGTCACAGACAGTAGTCCCAATGCATACCTGCAGTTCAACAGGTTGAATTATGGAGCTGCAGAACTCACCTTTGTAAAGAATTCTGATGTAGAGTGCTCCTGTGAAATCTGACGCTCTGAATCAGTTTAATTTCTCATTTATTTAGTTGGCGGTAGTTTTCATGTTGAAACAGCAGTTGTATAAAGGCGGCATAATAAAAAGTTGAAACAGAATGGAATCCAGATCATCCCCCTGTTTGCAGTGTCATCGCTGATTGAGAGCGCTGAAAGTGAAAGTCACTTTCTGATTTTATTGTTGTTTGCGTTGTCGACTGTTTCAAGACGTAGCACTAAAAATCAGGGGGGTGTGTTTACATCCATCCCTCCTGGCAAATCACACCCTGTATACGCCCTTGGGTGCCAGATAGCTACCTGAATTTTGGTTGCTTTCTACACCCAGACAAGAAATAGCTTTTCAGATAACCCTGAGTAAAATAGAAATGGTACAGATTAAATAACAAAATATAATGTGTTTAATAATTAATTTTCCTTTGGGCAGAGTTAGGCTAGCTGTTTTTAGCCTTCATGATAAGCTAGGCTGAAAAATCACATTTTTATTTATTTTTCTTTAAATATTTACCATACAGACATGAAGTGTGCTAGCAATCTTCTCACCAAAATCTCATCAAACTTTTCCAAACTGCTCCTTTAAATTTCATCATCGCATGTTTTAGTTTTATTAAGGCTTTTTAGCATCCAAGCACTCTGTGTTTGTTAACCCTCAGTAAAACACAGCTGTTAAACACCCTTTGCTTTCTGTAATAAGTAAAGGTGTTGAGTGGACATGACAGTGTATCGTGTTTTAGAGCTTGATCACATTTTCTCTTCGTCACACATGACCAAGTGTCATCCAGCTTTCCAAAACAAGCCTTTACTAAATGACAATACTGCTTTGTCCAGTGGCCGCCCTCAGGAATGTTCTCTTTGTTTTTTCAGTGTTTCTCCTTATGTGCCAGTAATCAACACTACAATCTTGTTCTCACAGTTAGTTGTACACTATCAGCACAGATTTTCACTTTAAGGCTGCTTTCTTTGCTATTAGGAGAAAGTGCTAGAAGCATGCTGATATAACAATTGCATTCCCTTGAGGACTGTTCCCTGTTTGTTTAGAGGGTGGGACATTGTTTACATCTTGATCCGGAATTGAGAAAAGATGGTGCCCTCCCTCTTTGTCAGGCCTGTGCCTCATTAATCTCACATGTGGCTTCTAATTCTACAGGCAGCATATGTGAAAATCCACTCTCAAACACTTTCTTCCATAATTATTCTGGTTTTGCTCCTGGCATGGTTCTCTGAGATGAGGCCTTTTTGAAGTTTTTGAGCCTGCTTGTTATATTGTGTTTGCTTTCATAATGAGATAGGTTTTATTGTGGACTTGCTTTTGGTCTCATTCTGTGAAAGTGGAGCTATTCAATCCCATATCTCTTTTAAAATACATTTGCCTGCAATTAATGACATTAATGATGTGATTTTTACTTTATGAACATGCTTACTCTGGCTTTTGTTACTATCCTCAGCAGTCGTATGCCAGATCTATTCAGATAAGTGACATCCAGCAAGCAGACAGGGTCACGAGAGGTGTGTCCCGGTAGTAAATGTGCCACTTCATTTCCTCTGGGGAGGAATCTTTACCGTACTGAACAAATTGATGAACTCCACTTCTTTTCTGGCTTGTGTGAAACTTACAGGATTTAAGACTCTGGAGTAGATGAGGTCATTTTCACTCTGTTTTAGCATACATGTACACAGCCTGGTGACGCACCTTGTCACATTGCTGTCAGAAATGCCAGAGAGGTTTAAATTAGACCCTGCCTGCATCATATGTTTCTGTTAACATTTGTTATGGAAACCTCGAGGTACCATGCAGGAGTTGGTATGAGCATCACGTGTGCTGCTGGTGGCAGTGCTCTTCATTAAAGGCTGTTTTGGAGATTGTAAATTTGGCTTTCATATTGGAACTTTGACTCATGAGGCTGGTAGGATGACTCGCCCTCCATGTTTACCACCGTCACTTAGCAACAGCAGTTTCAAGATACAGAAAAGTCCAGGAGTTATATTGATGACTTCATGAGTGATATGATATTCTCCAGCCGCTCATTCCAAATATTTTCGGACTAATTTTAGCTTTTAGAACAATGATCCAATGACTCCTTTGTTTAAGGCTTTTAAAAAAAAATTGTCATTTTGCCATGACCAGTAGTGGAAGGTAATTTAGTGGATTCAATGGAGTACTGTACAGTTAAATTACACAAGTATTTTCATTTTTCACTGCTTTTCACTATTACTCCACTACACTACAGAGTGTGCAGATGCTACTATTCACATTGCAGTTTAAATGAACAGAATAGTCCCCACTATTTTGTTCTTGGAGCTCATGGTGTGTTTTAAATGGCTGTGCATACATTTGTTTGCATACAAAAAAAGCTGAGATTTTTGTATCAGAACTTTTCTCTTCTTTCCTGTCCTATTAATCATCTTACAGCCACTTAGATACACCTATTTAACCTCTCTTTAACACAAATATGTAATCAGCCAATCACATGGCAGCAACTCAATGCAATTTGGCTTGTATACATGTAGACAATTTTAGTATATTGAAATTTGAAACTAAAAATCACAATGCCCTTTTACATACACTCACCAGCCATTTTGTTAGGTACACCTATTCAACTGCTCCTTACTACAAATATCTAATCAGCTAATCATATTGCACCAACCCAACGCATGTAGACATGTCCAAGACAACCTGCTGAAGTTCAAACTGAGTATCAGAATGGGGAAGAAAGGTGATTTAAGCAACTTTGAACGTGGCATTGTTGTAGGTGCCAGACAGGCTGGTCTGAGTATTTCAGAAACTGTTGATCTACTGGGATTTTCCCACACAACCATTTCTAGGGTTTGGAGAGTGGTCCAAAAAGAGAAAATATCCAGTGAGCAGCGGTTATCTGGGTGAAAATACCTTGTTAATGCCAGAGGTCAGAGGAGAATGGCCAGACTGCTTCAAGCTGATAGGAAAGCAGCAGTTACTCAAATAACCACTCGTTACAACCAAGGTATGCAGAAGAGCATCTCTGAACATGCAACACATTAAACCTTAAAGCAGAAAGTCTACAGCGGCAGAAAATCACTCCTGTCAGCTAAAAACAGGAAACTGGGGCTACAATTCGCACAGGCTCACCAAAATTGGACAGGAGAAGATTGGAAAAATGTTACCTGGTCTGATGGGTCAGAATGTGGCATAAGCAACATGAAAGGATGGATCCATCCTGCTTTGTACAAACAGAGTAATGGTGGTGGTGTAATGGTGTGGGGGATATTTTCTTGGCACACTTTGGGCCCCGTAGTACCATCCACAGCCTACCTGAGTATTGTTGCTGACTGTGTCTATCCCTTTATGACCACAATGTACTCATCATCTGATGGTTGCTTCCAGTCATGTCACAAAACTCAAATCATCTCAAACTGGTTTCTTGAACATGGCAATTCACTGTACTCAAATGGTTTCCACAGTCACCAGACCTCAATCCAATAGAGCACCTGGAACCAGAGATTTAACCAGATACCAGATACTTTAGTTTGGGGACCAGTGGACTAGAGTATCAAACTAGTTAAAACTTAATCCACCTCAGTTGCTAAAATAGCCAGAAGCTTCTTTCACATTGATGATACAATATTAATATGCACTTTATTTTACATTATAAGTTACAAGGCACTTTATTTGTAAAACATAGCTGGTAATTCTATGCTTTTCTTAAGTTGGATTTTAAATACAGGGCTTTCACTTGCAATGTAGAATTTGAGTTGTGGTGCTGGTAAAGGATCCACCACTGTTCCAGATGTTGCATATTTAGAGTAGATGTTTTAGTAATAAGCTGACAAAGTTTGAGAAGTTGTTTGTATAATATGAATTAGCTGTCTCAGTAGCTTGAATCTGGTTTTGTCATTAGCAAATTGTCTTCCTTCAGTGCTGTCTTGGAAATATTTTTGTGACAGCCTGGTAAGCTATACATTAGGCTGGGTGCTACAGGGGCACCCACCCCAGGCTGGGTGCTACAGGGGCACCCCCCCACCCCGGTATCGGTCGGTATCTATGCAGCAAGATGACCTCTGCTTTGAGCGGGGACAGGCGTGTCCTGTTCTAAACTTACTGGCAGGCTATTTGAAATGTTAGCCCAACACTTAAACGCACAGACACACGCACACACAGATCTCTGAAAATTGTGTTTGGCTGTAGAGCTTGCTGAAATCTAATTGTCCTGAAGCATGTCAAGTGCTTAACGGCGAAAAAGTCACGTGTGGTTAAATGGAGGTTAGAAGGTTGTGTGTGTGCGTGTGTTAAGGGGGAGTAATGTTTCGACAATAGATCAAGAGGAGGAATTCGAATATATGTGTGGGAGTGGCAGCAAAATATGTTGTGTGTAAGCAAGTGTGTGTGCAGAGGAGATGAATGTTGTGCAGTCTTAATGGGGGATGGAACTCTTCCATGTGATGTCCATATTCCATTTGTACAGCAGGATTATGTCATCATAAACTCTTCCAAAGCCTGCTAAAGCACACTGAGGAATGTCAGTATG
>VUQS01031631.1:10087-27548 GCA_015108495.1 Heterochromis multidens | reverse complement strand
CCCTCAAAATGGCTGCACGGCTAAGAGCGCACTAAAATGTTTTTCATTTTGGTGTGGACTGCTGTTTTTCTTCAGCAGGTTTAAGTGCATTTAATTACACTGATGTATACACTAAATCAAACCGGTTCAGATGTGTTATAAAACATGGAATGTGTTAAACAGCTTGAGTCTGCAGAACAAATGTACTTCACTTACTGTTGTTTGTGGTTCAGCTCTGCTTCCTTGTTCACCAGGTCCTGCTTGAGATTGGCTAGCATCTCCACAGAGACGTCCACCTGCCGAGAAAGCTCCGAGGCCTTGTCCTCCAGGTCTTGTTTCTCCTGGCTCAGCCGCTCGCTCTCCTGCTTGGCCCGCTCCAGCTCTGAGCTCTTCCTCTCCAGCTCCGCCTGAAGACGGCCTACACGGGCCGCTATTTTCTGCTCCACCTACAGATGAGGACAAAATTATTAGCCCCCCTATGAAATTTAAAGTTTTTGTCAAAATTTTCCCAAGTGCTTTTTGAACAGAACAAGAGATTTTCAACATAGTATTTCTAAACATACTAGTTTTATTTAGAAAGCATAAATTATTTCTATTTGCACACAATAACAGAATTCTTTCAGAAAAAACAAAAATTACCAGGGCCAATATTACTAGCCCCCTGAAATACTGACTTTTTTGAGCCACAGCACAAACCACTGCTGTGCAATGATTTTTTGCTTTAACTTTGTAATGCTCAAAACTTGCAAAATCAAGTTAAAACTGAGGGTTATCTTCCAATTTACACACAGTAAAAAACTTCAGCAAGGGTATGAGCTAAAGAAAGCATCATGCCAAAACCAAAAGAAATCAGTTTAGACTTGAGAAAAAGAATTGCTGATGCTCACAATGCAGGAGATGGATACACAAAGTTATCACAGTGTTTCTAACTGTCAAGAGCTGGAGTGAGAAGTATCATCAAGAAATTTAAAGAGAGCCACACAGTACAGAACAAGCCTGGCAGAGGTAGAAAGGAAATGATTTCAAAGACTCTGGAAAGAAAACTAGTGAAAGATGTGTCTAAAGAGCTCAGAACAACTGCCAAGACACTGAATGACTCAGAAAAATTGGGAATTGTAGTCTCAAAGAAGACAATCACTAGAACCCTGCATAGGAATGGACTGCGAAGTTGAAGACCAAAAAAAATGGACTGATTCTTATATAGCGCTTTTCTACTCTCCCGGAGCACTCAGAGTGCTTTATACAACATGACTCATTCACCCATTCATACAAGCACTTTTTTCTATGCTTAAGTGCTTCCTATCTAACATTCACACACATTCACACTCTGATGGATGCATCAAAGAGTAACTTGGGATTAGTATCTTGCCCAAGGATATTTGGCATGCAGACTGGAGAAGCCAGGGATCTAACTACCATCCTTCCAATTAGTAGATGACCCGCTCTACCTCCTGAGTTACAGCTACCCAACTTCTGCAGAAGAGTCACCTTCAAGCCAGACTGAAGTATGCTAAGAACAACCTGGAGAAAGATTATGCATACTGGAAGCACGTCCTTTGGTTAGATGAGATGAAACTAGAGCTCTTTGGCCACAGAGATGCTGCTTATGTTCGGAGAAAGAAGGGAGAGGCACAACCCAAAGAACACCGTCCCCACACTGAAACACGGTGGTGGGAGTATTATGCTGTGGGAATGCTTCAGTGCGTCTGGAACTGGGAATCTCGTCAAGGTGGAAGGAATCATGAAAAAAGAAGGATATGTGAAGATTTTGAAGAAGTGGGCTGAAAATGAGTGAAAAAGCAGCAAACACCCAAAGAAAAACTTTAGAAGACCTTCAGAAAGTCTGGAGAACTATTGTTCAAGACCACTTTAAAAAAAAAAACTACAAGAAAGCCTGGCTCATTGGAAGCAAAATATAAGAAATGAGGAGTGGCGCAAGACTTTTGCACAGTACGGTATATGAACACATTTTGCTAAAAAAGTTGATTTTGTTAACCTTTGTGTATTTACCTCTTCAGACAGCTTCTCCAGCCTCTCATCCAGCTCCAGCCGTTCAAACGCCCGCGCCTTCAGCCTGGCCAGGCCTTCCTCATAAGCTGCTTCGACTGCACTGGCTGCTACATTAGCTGCCACCGCTACAGCTGTGCTTGGGTTTCCATGGGGACCTGGATCTGTGGATGTCATGGCTTTCTTCATAAAAATCTCCCCCAGGGGAAACTCCACATTAGGAATATACCGAGCTGCAGTGTTGGAGTTAGCTGGGGCCAAACTCAGTTCGTCTGCACAAGGAAGCTCACGGCAAGGGAAGCGGCGCTCCTTTAAAGCTGAAGGTCGAAGTGGCTCAAAAGGGTCGTTGTTGTTGGCGGGTGTGAGGAGAGCTCCCTCAGCCACTAGGGGCAGCAGAGCAGCAGCGTCACATACACTGTTGGATTTGGAGAGGACGTAAAGGGTCTCGTAAGTGTGGTTGTACTCCAGGTGGGCACGCAATGACGACAGGCTTCGGAAGCGCTTGTGCTCCCCGCAGCGAGGACAGCGGTATGGCAGGTCCAAAGATGCCATTCCGTGCAGTAACTGCCGGAGGAGATGGGGCGCTCACGCAGCACAACGGTAGCGCCAGTATGAGGGCACTGAGGTCGAGCACCTGACAGATCCTCTCATGGTGAGAACAGGGCAACTATAGGAAGTCAGCAGGAGACAAAGATCCCATGGGTGGCAAAAGAGCCAGGTCAGTCACATGACCGCACAGAGTGGCAACATTCAGCTGGTCGTCTTACTTCATCTGCCATGGTTGTCTTTCCTAAGGTCCTAAAAAGAGGACGAAAATACAAGTTAAAGTTTGAGCGCTTTATACAAGTATAAATCTGACATATTCAAAGATAAAATTCACTCACAAAGGTAACATAAAAGTCAAAGTCAAATAACTGGATGGCAAGAAACAGAGGACAAAGCTAAAACTAAAGCACCTGCCAAGAATACACAAGGGAATGATTGAATGCTTGAGAGCCTTTTCCAGCAACACTACACAGCTTTTCTCCACAACATGGCCCATTCAAAAAAGTTGGGATACTGTGTAGATTGTAGGTAAAAACAGAATGCAATGATTGGCAAATCTCATAAACCCATATTTTATTCACAATACAACATGGAAAATGTTTAAACTGAGACATTTTAATATTTCATGAAAAATATCTCATTTTGAATTTGATAACAGCAACACATCTCAAAAGAAGTTGGGTCAGGGGCAACAACAGGCTGGAAAAGTAAGTGGTACTACAAAGAAACAGCTAGAGGAACATTTTGCAAGAGAGAGTTTCTCAGTGAGAAGTTCCACAATCTGCAAAAAAAACAGTTTCAGAATAATGTTCCTCAATGTAAAACTGTGAAGACTTTGAATATCTCATCATCTACAGTACATATAATCATCAACAGACTCAAAGAATCTGGAGAAATCTCTGTGCGCAAAGGACAGACCTGAAAATCAATATTGGATGCCTGTGATCTTTGGGACCTCGAGTGGCACTGCATTTAAAACAAGAATAAGAATAACTAATAAGAATAAGAATAACTTTATTGGTCCAAGAGGGAAATTCATTCATTCATTCATTTTTAACAAGCATGACTCTGTGACGGAAATGACTGCATGGGCTCAGGGACACTTCCAGAAATCACTGTCTGTGAACAGTTCATTGTGCCATCCACAAATGCAGGTTAAAGCGCTATTATGCAAAGAAGACATATGTGAACATAATCCATCTTCTTTGGGCCAAAGCTCATTTAAAATGGACTGAAATTCTTTTTGGAAAACATGGACTCCACGTCCTCCAAACTAAAGAGGAGAGGGAGCATCCAGCTAGTTATCAGTGCTCAGTTCAAAAGCCTGCATCTCTGATTGTATGGGGGTGCATTAGTGCTTATGAAATTGGCAGCTTGCACACCTGGAAATGCTCCATCAATGCTGAAAGGTTTATACAGGTTTTAGATCAACATGTGCTCCCATCCAGACGGTGTCTTTTTTAGGGAAGGACCTCCGTATTTCAGCAAGACGATGCTAAACTGCATACTGCATCTATTATAACAGCGTAGCTTCATAGTAGAGTCAGAGCACTGAACTGGTCTGCCTGTAGTCCAGACCTTTCACCAATTGAAAACATTTGATGCATCATTAAACGAAAAATACAACAAAGAAGACCCAGGACTGTTGAGCAGCTAGAAGCCTGTATCAGACAAGAATATAACATTCCTCTCCCAAAAGTCCAGCAGCAGGTCTCCTAAGTACCCAGATGATTTTCTCACATTTGATGTGTTTTCTGTCTTCTAATATAAATAAAATATGGGTTTATGAGATTTACCAATCATTGCATTCTGCTTTTATTTACATTTTACACAGTGTCACAAATTTTCTGGAATTGGGGTTGTAAATCCTGGTTAGATTATTCTTGTGTTTATTGTTAAATTTAACTAATCTAGATTATATTATTACAGAATAGTTTTCCTAATGTCCTCTCTGCAGTCCTCTCAATATTTACTACTCTAGCTGTCTGAACACAGAATAAATCACAGCCTGTCTCTCTCAGTAGGAATAATAATTCATGAGTTTAGTGGTCAAGAAACATGAAACCTTGATTTCACTAAGGGTTAAAAAGCAAGCTCTTGCACTCGTACTGAGGGAATGGTGGGGAAATGGAAATGGATCCATCAGTGAGAGTGCTTATTAGTGCCAAGGTCATTTTCCAGTCTTAAGTCTAAGAGGTCAGACTGGATAAGGCTAAGTCCTTTACAAAGGGATCTGGTAACCCACACTAGGAAAGAAAAAACCCTGATATCTGTTATCAGAGTTATAGCCCTCTCACACAGAGGCTTTCACTCTTAAAGGATGCTCGATAGACAATGAAGACAAGACTAGAATATTTAAATGCATGGCAAAACTTCAACACTAACAAAGAATACAATTCATCAATTTTCCTTGGATGTATCCCTGGATAAAAATAACCCGTTGCTTTCAGAAACTCGAGTTAAATTAAAATATTCAAAATTATTTTTTGATCACTTTTTTCATTTGTACTTAGAATGCAGAGCTGTGTAGATCACTGCAGGAACACTGAATTAGTTTTTTATCTAATTACCCAGAACTTGAAGCCCCTGATGAAATAAAAATTCTGCACACCATCCTTTACTGGTTTCCCTGAATCAGCTTCTCTAATTACTGTAAAGCTCAGTTCTCTGCTCAAGTCTTGGATACCAGTGTACTGACAAAATACTAAGCGCCTCACTTTGAGCCTAGACAGCTACCAAATAATATCTGTAACAAGGTATAAAATCACCTGGGGTTTCATTTAGTGTCAAGTCCATAAGTATTTGGACAGTAACACATATTCTTTTTAAAATTTTGCTTCTGTACACCACCACAGTGGATTTTAAAACAAAAGATCAATAAGTGATTGAAGTGCAGAGTTTCAGCTTTAATTCAAAGAGGTTAACAAAAGCACTGCAATAAATGTTTAGGAAATACAGTCATTTTCATTCACAGTCCCCAGTTTTCAGAAGCTCAAAAGTAGCTGAACAGCTGCCATAATTTTAACAATTGTGATAACGATTGTTTACAATACTTAGGTAAAAATCCTTTGCAATTACAATAACTGCAACAAATCTAGAACCCATGAACATCACCAAATGCTGTGTTTCCTCCCTTTACTGCAGCCACCTTCAATTGTTGCTTGTTTGTCAGTCTCTGCCTTCAGTTTTGTCTTCAGTAACTGAAGAGCATGCTCAATTTGGGTTGAGATCATGTGACTGGCTTGTCCATTGAATAATATCCCATTTCTTTGCCTTGAGAAATTCTTGGGTTTTGCAGCTTGCTTTGGATCATTATCCATTTGCACTGTGAAGCACTGTCTGATCAGTTTTGTAGCATTTGGCTGAGCAGAGAGTATAGCCCTGTATATATATTTTTATGAATAAATACATTTTTGTCCTGCTGTCATTTATTATCTTAATAATAAATACTAATTCAGTAAATGTATGTTCCTGAATGTATTTATTTGCTACATATTATTTTGTAAAAGTAAAAAAGTAATGTTTAAGGCTCCAATCACACAGGCCTAGAGACTGTTTGGCAACCACCTGGCAACCACTCTTTGCTAGGAAAAAATAAATAGTCCCTGACCAGTTGGTGAGTGGTTGCTGGAGGTTGCCGACAGTCGCTGTGAAATTGACTGCTAAAGCCCCGGTCATGTAGGTCATGTAGGCCAAGAAATAGGTCAGTGATCCCCTGGTAACCACCAGTAATTCCTCCACTCTTCGACTGGCTGCTTGCTGTTGCTAGGTGAAACTGTTCGCAAAGAGGTATGGAGTGCTGTACCAAAAACCTCCTTGCGATTGCTTTGATTTCTGGCAAACTGCCCCGATCGCCTGTAGTTTGCATGGAAGAGACCAACTACTCACTAAGCGGCAGTGAATCTTGAAAAACTGCAACACAAACCAGAAACAGAGACCGTTTGCCTTCAAAGTCAAAGTTGCACTGGCGACCACGGCGACCTACTAGCAAACAAAGCAACCACAAGGAAGTTTTTGCCCTCTTTGTGGCGAATTTGAGACTGCCAGCAACTTCCAGTGGCCACTCACCAACCAGTCAGGGAATAATTTTTTACCAAGCAACCAGAGGTTGCCAGGGGATTGCTGAGTGATCTTTAGGCCCCTGTGACTGAGGCCTAAATTAAGCTGATGTTAAGCTGATGTTGCCTTACACATAAAAGAATTATTCCCAGCTTCTTCCTCACAGTGACGATTACAGCTTTTTAAATGTAAGATTGTTTCAAGCTATGTGAACACAACTCCTGTCAGGCACACAAAGTACACTGTAGACACCACAATAGGTGATGATTTTTCCAGTCTCTGCCTTGTCTCACCTGCCAAATCATTACCACATCCAAATATGGATTCTGTAAATTTACAGTCTAGAAATAAACAAATGACAGCTGTCACACTTTCATTACAAAGCATATCTTCATTAGGAGTTGCACTCATCCACAGGTGCGCATTTCCAGGTGGACTGTGATTTATTAAGGGGATATTGTGTGCAGGTGTTTTTGGCTTTAGCACTCATGTGTACTCTTAGTAACAATCCTGAGCACTCTCCCATAAATCAGACCCCAGAGTATTTTTTAGGAAATGTTTCCCTATTGATAGGAAAATCAAACTAGCATCATTACATATGGACTTAATTTAAAGTATGAGTTTAAATATTGGCTAGTGTATTATCTACATTCCCTACACAGCACTACCTACTTTATGTTATAAGGTAAGAATCATTTTACAGTGACCGTAAGGTACTGGTTCAAAACCTTAGAAAACTAGTGCTTGAAGCAGGGATTGTTTTACCTGGTAGTTCCCACCAAACCAGCCTGTTCTCATTCCCAGGTGTCATGTACTGACAGTCTGTCAAAGACACCGGGGTCTCATAGATTTGACAAGGTGTCCTCTGGCACTGGTGCCATGACACAACCAGTTATGCATCTTCACACACTGATGGTTGTAAAGGAGTTGCATTTAAACACTCGTCAGCAACACGAAGGGTTAATGTTGTGAAGAGGCATATTTTAACCCAAACCACAATCTTTTCCTAAACCTAGCCAAGTAGTTTTTAGCTCCTAAATCTAACGAACAAGTGAGAGTAAAAACTAACACTGGAGCTTGAACCGGAACCAACTCTCAGAGATTCTATCTCTCTGAAGCTCCTACAGCAGCTATTAATGAGTGAAGCAGCAGGCACTGGGAGCATAATCACAAATCCCAAATGCAGACCATTCTTCACAGTGGGCTCACACACTGGAAATCCCCAGAAGTCACACAGACTGTTATTAGATGTCTGGTGAGGCTGGATCAGGGAGTGTACTGGCAAGTCGTCCCCATTTATTAAAGGAGGAGGATTTCACAGACACAGTCACTGCACTGCAGTGAGCAGGCATTCCCATCTGCTTAAAATTACTCAGTGAGGTATTTAAACAGGCAGGAAAAGGAAGGAAGTAAAGCTGCTTTGTAGCCACGTCACATCCTGTCAGTGGAGCTCAGCTGAAGCATTTCAAAGAAATGCATTTCGTTTTTTATTGTGGACTACTGAATAGTGGAAATCAGAAATACAAAATAGAAAATATTGGGAACATAATGTATGATATTTAGAGTATGTGTACGCTCCCTATACTTCATATGTATAGAAAGCATATTCAGGCCACAATGGCCAATCAAAAAGGAGAAAAAAAACTCAGCTCAGGTGATTACATTCTCAATAAATGGACATCATTAAAACAATACAGTCACTATACGACAAAATCTGCAAAAATGAAACAGAAAAAAATCGATATAAAAGTTACTTTGTTTGCTTTAAATATGAGTAGACGGTAATAGTTCAGACAATAAATAATTTCACACTTTTAGGCTATGCTCTTTTTTTTTCTTTTTTTTAAACTAATCAACTCTTCTTCAGTGACAATCAATAACAACCAAAAGCCATCAGTCCCATCAGATCAGCTATCCCATCTGCCTCAAAGATTTTGCTACCTTTAACTGCCAACTGAAAGGCTGTGTGGCCAAACACAGATCAGCTATACAAGCTGTCCTTTAAAAAAGAGTAGAAGCAGTAGAAATGTGAGGAAATGCTTTATGATAGCCTACATTCTCATAACTGCACTGATCACATCTGCAAAAACCTCAAAGCTATAACTGTATTTCAGTACTATTTTGGGTTTCAAGCATATTCAGAATGGCTCCATAATAATGATCCCACAGAGCTGCCGCACAGAGCTATGGCAAAATATCACTGAGAGCACAGCATTTAGCATTACAGCGCACAGTTATTATCATGTATACTGTATTTACAATATAGGGTTGGGCAAATGGAAAATACTGGCTAATGGCAACTGACCAAGTTCAGTATTTGTTCAATGTTAACTACCTCCTGGTAGGTAAGCTAATTGCTTTTTTGTTTTTTGTTTTTACTACCACCATACACAACAGGTTGTACAGACAGAGACAGACAGACAAATAAAGGAGTTGATTCAAATTTAGAGGCTGCAATGCTAAAAGTAATCCCAAATAGGAGGGTTGTTTTTCGCAAATACATTACCGGCCACTTCATTAGTTACACCTTGCTAGTACCGGGTTGGACTCCCTTTTGCCTTCAGAACTGTCTTAATTTTTCATAGAACAGGTTTCTGCCACTGTAGGCCACCTGCTTCAAGATTCGATGTGTGGTGCGTTCAGAGATGCTCTTCTGCACACCTTGGTTGTATACAAGTGGTTATTTGTGTTACTTTTGTTTTTGTTGCCCAGAGAACTGGGAGTGTATATCAGCAATTCCAATTCAATATACTACTATTTTTATGTCGCTCAAGAGGTAGAGTGGGTCATCTACTAATTGGAAGGTCAGAGGTTCAATCCCTGGCTCCTCCAAACTTAATGTTGAAGTATCCTTGGGCAAGATACTGAACCCCGAGTTACCCACAACGCATCCATCGGAGTGTGAGTGTGTGAAAGTTAGGTTAAAAGTTCTTAGGCATAGAAAAAACAAAGTTGTGTGTGTGTGAGAGAATGGGTGAATGAGGCTTGTAGTAAGAAAGCACTTCAAGTGCTCAAATTGAGCAGAAAACCACTATATAAGTGCCGGTCCATTCCATTTTCCATTTATAATATAAATATATATACACACACACACACACACACACACACACACACACACACAAAATATAATTAATGCCAGGCCAAAAAAAAGTCACACATTAATATTTCCCTTAGATGCTATGGCATAATTTCCACAAGCTTATGAAATGTCACCACATTTATTTCCTTCCAGAGTTGCATTACGTTTTCGCCAAGATCTTGTAACGATCGAGGTCGAGACTCTGTGGTAGCCAATCCATGTGGGAAAATGATGTCTAACCCTTTCACAATATGAACCTGATGAATCCTGGCACTGTCATCTTGGAATATGCCCATAATATGCCTGGTCATTCAGTATATTCGGGTATCAGCTGACCTCGTTTTTTGGGCACATAATGTTGCCGAACCTAGACGTCCTTACCTATTTGATTAGTTAAATCGATGTGGTGGCTTGTTTTTGGCCAAGCAGTGCATATATATAGTTACAAATTTTAATTAGTAAATTATAATAATAAGTTATAATTAGAACTCATATAGTTATTCCATACTTGGGTACTAATGTGCAAGCATCAGTAAAGAGTGAAAAATTATTTCAAGTTACAACCAACATTTTTTACTGGTGTGACTACAAATATCCCCCTTACTGGCGGATTTATTTTTCTTTATTGAGTAATCCTAATGGAAAGCTTTAATGAAAAGCTACTTTTTAAAAAGTTTTTGCTGGGAAACAGTAACAATCTCATTGTTAAAGCCACAGAAGCTTTCAGACAGTCAAACAAGACATCAAAATAAGTCCAGTCAACGATCTATAAACCTATGACCTCTATGAATGCATGAGGGAGGGCTTCAATTTGTGGTTCTCTACAACAAGGTCAAAGAGTGAAAGTTATGGTATTAGGGCTAAATGGCTCTTTATTCATTGCTGTTTACATTGGGGCAGTAATCTGAAGTCAGGGTTTGTTTAAAAGTGAAGACTGGTCCACCCTCCCACAGTCCATTTTTATCACAACAAAGAAGATTCTGTACGTCAAGTAAGATGTCAAAGGTGAAAAGAGTCCAAATCAAAGAGAAGATAGAGATAGATATAAAGATACAGAAAGGTAATGATAAAGAACGAGAAATCTAAGGGTACACTATCAGAAGAAGCCGAGGTGCGAATGTGAGTAAGAACAGGGCTGATAGAGAGAGTGAAACTGTTTCTCAGCAGAAGCGGTAAGAACAGGTTTTAATACTTAAGTAATCTGCAAACAAACCATAGCCACTAGGGGTGTCAATTTTGAGCCTTGATTGGGAGGGGTTGTTTTTAATCACAGACATGATAGCATACAGTGCTTAACAAATTTATTAGACCACCACCCAATGTAATGTTTATGCCACAGGTGCTCTAAATTAACAGTATTGGTAATTACCAAAATCATTTTTTATGTTTCTGTAATGGTTAATCCACCAGCATGCACAAGCTCTTTAATCGAATTGATATTTTTAATGCTAAAATATAATTATTGTCGCTATCCCTGAATTTTCAAATTTAATGTTTTACACAGAAACAGGAAAAAATAGTAAAGCACATTATTATTTTTTGATTAAGATGCCAAATTACAGTTACTTGCATTCCTGAAGAGAAAAATTAGTTTTACTGATTGGATGTTGTGCATAATTAATTTCTGACTTCTCAGAGAAGTCCACTGTGCTCAAATTCTGGTACAAAGACATGAATTCAGTTTATTATTTGCCTAATAAATAACAACATAATTTTTAGTTTTAAACACATTTTTGACAGATTTCTTAAATATTTGTGTTTTCTTGTTTGTATGACAGGCAGTCTAATAAATTTGTTAAGCACTGTAATTATTGGATCACGGACAAAAATTTGAATCTATTATGCTGATTAGGGCTGTGCCATCTCATATCATCCGCGATAATACTGGTATAAACTTTTAAGTGATATAAAAATGTCATATCGCAATATCATTGCTTTAGCGATGCCATGCATTTACCTTCCTTAGTGCACGCAAGGAGACAAGCCCGGGCATGTCTGACAGTGACAGTACCTAAAAAGGGCTTTAAGCAGCTGTATAAAAGCTCAACCCAAGATACAGCATCCCAGGTAGAAAACATTCTTCAGTTTTATTATGTGCAGCTCCTGAAGAGCTACTTTTGTGCTTAGGAAGTGTGTCATCAGTGTCAGTAGCTCATTGGAAAAGAAGAATGGAAAATGCACTTCATTTACTTACACTCATGAATGCTGCTGCCAGCCAAGCTGCAAGCATCGATGAAAAGTTCTGCATTTCTTTTCTGTCAGAAAAAAATACAGAAAAATTATTCTGATGCATTTTCAGATTACCCTTTACCTAAATGATCTTCTTTTAACTAACTAGCATGATTTAACTAGGTTCCACATGGCTAATTAATATATCATTACATAAGCACATTTTTATGGTTATAATAAGAGATAATTATCAGAACGACTTCATTTTGTGTTTGGGGAAGTGCAACCCAGATTATTTTCTGTAGCTACAATTTACACATACTTCCATTCATCCATCCATCCAGCTTATACAATTCATGGCTGTGGTTGAGCTGGAGGCTATCCCAGTTCTTATGGGGCAAGAGGTGGGGTACACCCTGGGCCAGTCTATAGCAGAGCTAACACAGAGGGACAGACAACCATTTATGTTCATATTCACACCTATGGCCAATCAATCTAGAATCACTAATTAACCTAAGATGCATGTCTTTGGACTGTGGGAGGAACCCAGAGTACCCAGAGAGAGGCCCCACACAGGCACAAGGAGAACATGCACACAGAAAGGCCCAAGCCGACCAGTGGATTCAAACACAGGACCTTCTTGCTGTGAGACAACAGTGCTACCCATACCGCCAATTTACACATCCATACAGGCAAATGGTTGCTGTGAGAGCTAACACACATGCAAACATGTAAAAGTACTGTTAACAGGCCTTTAAGGATAAAACAACTTCAAGTCTTTGTCTCTGCTAATTAAATAAAAAACACATGAAGTGAGCCTGAAGGCAATGTTAACCAAGGAAGTTGCTAAATAATGAAATAGCCAATTTCTATGTATTAGCTTGCTATAACATAACCAGTGTGACCTGAGTCGTATGAGGTAAACCCCTAAATTTTTGTAACATTTCTCTGCAGCATTTCCCACAAGTTCAGAATGTATTTAGGCTATAGTATATAGGCAGAATCGCTACAACTTACCAATGTTCCCTAAATGCCTCACATGCAGGCAATCAGTAGCTGCCAAAGCATTACAACAATATGAGAACAGTTCATCCAAATGTCTACAACCTCAATGCTGCACCGTAGAACGTATGAAGAACAGACATGCAAACAGTCCTGAATTTGTTTAGAGAGATAACAAATGTTGTTACCTACTTTTCACAATCTAATGATTATTGAACAGAAGGAGATAATTGCTGAAAATAGTCCAGATTGGCTATGCCATCTCTGCTACTGATGAGACCCGAGAAACAAAGAAACTGATTGGCATCAGCTGTTACATTCATGCTTCATAATAATTGCCTTATTCACATCAGCAAATCGTTTCTAGGCAGGTGTACACACTTCTCACTCTGCTCTATCTAAAGCCACAACAACCTGCCTATGTGCTATATTTTTGTTATTGTTGCTTAATCTCAGATTTAACACCTGTTTATGTGCTTATTACTGAAGATATTGTTCCAACTGTATAACTACTTTCTATGGTCCCTGTAAGTGATTTTAAGTGTCTCTGACTGAACTGTGTTCACAATAACTGGAGTTAAACTACTTCAAACTTCTTACATTATCTGCATGAGGACACTGAGCGCTGTGCTGCAGCCACTACAACAGAAAGTCCAATCTCTGCACCATGTGCATAAATCATGAGCTGGCCCTCAGGCTGCATTAATGATGTGCCTATTAAAGGCTCAGCTCTAAAGGATAAACACCAAATGATGGTCTGAATTCATTTATAAATAATAAAAGCAACCAGTCACAAGCAAAATACCCCTCAGTCTCTCAGTCTTTGTTCAGTAGGCTGTCACTGGGGCTCTATCACACAGTCACTTCAGATTTATTTCTGTGTGCTCGCGCTCGCTGACAAAGATTTGCTTTGCTCGGAGGTGTGAGGAGGAGAGTGACTCAAGGTGTATCACAGCCTTCATGCCAGTCCTCTGCAAAGCATCACTTGGAGATGCTGTAGCACTGAGCTCAAACTGGTGCAAGCCTTTCAGGGAGGTGTGACACGAGCATCATCCTCGACCCACGCTTCAACAATGGAGCTGTTATCCCTGCTGGTATTTTTCCTTTGGAAAATGTGCTCCTCCCACTACACTTAATACCGTGAAATGAAATGAAGGGCAAAATAAACAAAGTGATCAAAAGTGCGACAAAATATTTCACATCGCCCCACCCCATTACTCTGCATGGTTTTCAATTGTATCAATAAATAAGTGATAGGTGATACAGATGAGAACCCTTCAGAGTTTTGACATCTTCCCTGGACATGTTACAGTATACTAAAGTCTCCTTTATAAACTTAATGAGAGGTTTAGTGAAAGCTCCTAATGCCTTCTAGGCTACATGACCACGTCAAAGAATGTTAGCCCTGAGTAAGCCATGGGACTCCCATGACAGGACAACCTCATAGCCTTGGGCCTATTACCTGACAACAAAGGACAAACCTAATCAGTTATGTCAAAAAAGACTCAGTACAATTCAGTTATTACACAATGGGCCACTCTTCTGAGGCATTTCATCTCATGTGACAGTATTACTCAGAGACCCCTTTCATTTTAAACTGCTCTTGGATATTCGGAGAAAAAAACATGACATTTTACATCTCCGTAGTATAAAAAAATCAATTAAACCAAAATAGCCCATGAAGAACAAGTAGTAACCAATGGTTATATTACTTTGAACTGCTGTGATAAAAGACAAGCCCTAATAAAGGCTGTTTATAAGCAAGCCAACAGCAGGGGTGATCAGCCCCCTCTGACCTCCAGAGCCCAGACGCTTACTCTACAGGAACATCAAGTGAACACGAGGAAGGCTGCTTGTCCCGACAGGATTGCTGGGAAGGTGCTAAAAGCATGAGCAGACTAGCTGTCACATGTCTTCACCATTATATTCAACTACTCCCTGAGACAAGCCCTCATCCCACCCTGTCTAAAGTCTGTAACAATCATTCCTGTACCCAAAAATCAGCCACTGACAGTCTCAATGAGTACCGCCCAATAGCACTTAGGTCTCTTGTGATGAAGTGCTTTGAGATGCTGGTTTCACATCACATCAAAGCCTGTCTCTCTCCCACCTTCGACACACACCAATTTACAGAGCAAACTGGTCCACTGAGAATGTCACGGCTCTCCACACTGCACTGATCCACCTAGCACACCAGGGGAGCTACATGAGGATGCTTTTGTTGACTATAGCTCAGCCTTCAACACAATCATCCCAGATATTCTAGTCAGCAAACTGACTGGCCTCAAAAAGTGAAACTTGGCCCCCATTTCTCTTCCACTCACTCACTCACTCAGCACTGGTTCTCCGCAAAGCTGTGTGCTGAGTCCACTGCTGTTTGGCCTCTACACCCAAGACTACAGTCCAGCCCAGCCCAGTAACACCATTATCAAATTTACAGATGATACCACGGGTGTTGGACTCATCTCAGAAGGGTACAGGGATGAGATCCTGAAACTGCCAGCTTGGAGCTCAACAAATAACCTGACACTGAACACCAGGAAAAAAAAAAAAGGAAATCATCATTGACTTCAAAAAGAACAGCACAGACCTGGCTTCCCTCTACATCAATGGTAACTGTGTGGAGAGGGTCCTAACCTACAAATTACTGGGTATCTTCATCTCTGCTGAACTATCCTGGACTGCAAACACCTCACCAGTCACCAAAAAGGCACAACAGCAACTTCACTTCTTGAGAGTGCTCAGAAGAACAACCTGGGCCAAAAGCTGCTTGTGACCTTTTACCGCTCCTCCATAGAGAGCTTGCTGACATATTGTATCACAGTGTGGTACAGGAGCTGCAACAAAGCAGAGAGAAAGAGGCTTCAGTCCCTACAGGACTTGTTCACCTCCCGCTGCCTCAGTAGAGCCAAAAACATTTTAAAGGACCCATCATAACCTGGTTCTCAACTGTTTGACCTGTTGCCCTCTGGCAGGTGCTACAGGTCCCTCAAATCAAGAACAAAGACTCAGAAACAGTTTCTTTCCTAGTGCCATAATAACACTGAACCTGAATATGCACAGACTCTCCACCACCACCACCACCTCCTCTTCCACTCCTCCTCTTTCTGCAATAACTTATCTGCTGTGTAATATCACATCCAATTGCAATACTTGCTCAATAAGTGCTATCTCAAATTACTAAATACTCTGTGCAATATTGTCCATTATCGGCTAAGTCACTGTGAAATTATGAAATAGTTGCACGATCATGCTACTCCATAGTATGACTGATTTTTGTTACCAATCATTACCCCATAACCATGCCTTGTATATACACCTTATATATTTAGTACTTTTAATATTTAGTACTTTTATATATTTACTGTGCAAATGACTGTTTCTCTTTGCATCTGAAGATGTAGCCACTCTGCAATTTCATTATACATTGTATAATGACAATAAAACCCATCTAATTCTAATTCTAGGACAATGTGTTAGACACCACACAAATCAGCTCTTAATATTTGTCAGTTAACTGCAACAGTAAATCGTCCAAAAAGGACCAACAGTTGAAAAAGCCAATTAAGTGACTTAGACAGAAATCAAGTACGTGAGCACATACGTATCCCTTAAATTGGCCACATCTTTATTATGCATAACTTTAAGCCCTAAATAAATTTAAATGGCTTCATTTTTTAGCCCTGGAGTTTTACCTATACACAGTATAAAAGATGGAAACCTGCATTCTTTTTAATGGCCACCAGGTGGCGATACATGTGGTTGCAAAAAGACCCAGTCCCATAGAAGTCTAAGGGAAAATAGCTCCCTGACTTGACCTCTGTAAACACTTCCTGCTGAGTTTATAGCCTCAGTCGCTCATTTCAAGTCATACTGACTAAAATACGTCAATTTTGTAAATTATCCGGGATATGCTCACTGGCTAGCGCCTTAGGATTGACAAGTTGTTAGCCAATGAGTGTGCGGTTTCACACTCAGACGCGCTCCTCTCTTATCACTATCTCTTATCTGGTTTCAAAACACCAAGATGGCGACAGCAAAAATGCTCACCAGGAAACGTCAAAACGGGACTAATGGGTGATACGGTAGTGATGTCCATCTTTTATACCGTCTGCTGTTTCACTGCTTACATTTACCATAGCAATAAGGGTCAATGTTGAAGATGAGGCTGAAGCTGGCTTTGTAGAGCTTCATCTCATTGTTTGCTGTCCAGCCCACAACTTTACTGTTTTTGCTAAGTGCAATCCATCTCACAACACTGCTTTGAGCAGCAGTGACAAAAAAGCCCTGCAGGCATCCCTCTGCCCCACGTACACTGCATCACACAGGACAGACACGCAGCAGATGCCTGGAGAGCATAATGAGCATTTAGCAGCTAAAGAGTTAGGTATTTAATGCAGGAGCCGGTAGAGACCAAAGACAGCTGAAAGTTGCTCCATAATTATCAACCTAATATTGTTGTGCTAACAACTTGATTCCATTGACCCTGAAATTGCCAAAAACATCTGATTTTGTGGGTTTGAAGTGTAGGCAACTTGAGCAGCTGGTGCTTACATTTTTTTTTTTTTTTTGTTTTTTAAACAAGATTTTTAAAAAAAAAAAAAAAAAAAAAAAAAAAAT
>VUQS01031631.1:0-10067 GCA_015108495.1 Heterochromis multidens | reverse complement strand
TTCCACTGCAGTGACTGAATGGGTGTCATTGCACTGCAGCTCAGGCATGCCCCTGGGGAAAATTTGTTTTTAGGCCCCCATTATACATGATAGCTTCATTGTTTCTTGAGTCCTCTAGAGATCTGAGCAAACTCAGAAAACTGATCAGTTTTTAAGCAAAAATGCCAAAAATGATCCGGTAGCATCTTCTCAAATGTGAATATTTGCAACATTCCTGATTTTCAACAACCAAAAACCCAACTTACTCAAAGGTTGTTGTTCAGATAAAACCAAATAATTTGGATATGTCAGTTTATACTAGTTTGCTAGTTAGAGGGGTTAGGTTTATTGGTGAATCTAAATTGCCAATAGGTGTGAATGTCAGTGAGAATGGTTGTCTGTGTCGGCCCTGCGACAGACTGGCGACTTGTCCAGGGTGTACCCCAACTCTCGCCCTATAGCAGCTGGGATAGGCTCCAGCCCCACCCCCTGCGACCCTGAATTGGTTAAGCAAAAGAGAATGGATGGATGGATGTTAGTTTATTCACTGGCTTAAGTGAATAAATATTTCTGTATTTCTGATGTTTTACAAGCAATTTTAAATCAACTGATCAACTGAGACACATCAGATGTATTAATAAAGAAAATAGTCAAATACAGTAGTACTCCTGTGACGGAATAATTCTACTTTGCTTGAAGGTTTCTGTTTGTTTATTAAAATACAAACAAAAAAGTGATAAAGAAATTTCGTAAAGCTCAACTTTATAGCAGATAAGTTCAGTATAAAGATTTTGATACATGGATTCTCTTCAAGACTGGAGCATAAGATGGATTAATCACAACTTTTCTTCTGGGGCCTGGGCAGTTACCCACTTTACTCAGATGGCAATTGAGCAATGAGCTCAGGACAGGACAAGGTTGCGACAGTGAATGAGATGGAAAGCCTCTCGCTGATGTGAGCTTATGGACAGACTCATTCTCCGGCTCGCCACTGTCTGCTATTGATCCAGACAGCTGTTCACTGAAGCAATTAAATTCAAGTATACATATACATACAAGCATGCCAGAAGGATGTTGTTAAGGACACTACCACCACAAGTCCATGTTCATTATGTGGGCAAATATGTGCACTGTACGATGCTGACAATGCAAGTATGTTTCTATTCTGCTTGTTCATTTCCACAGAAAATGGAGGGATTTTATATTAATGCTGGTATGTTAATGAGGGAATATACAAAAATGAATTATTCTTCCAGATTCCTTTACAGGTAATAAGATACATTTATATGTCATACACATTGTTTATCCAGCATTTAGTAAAATTCATTTAAGCAGCTGCCTATGCAGATAACACATCTGTCACATCCACTCAGGGGTGTTACAGTATCCTACAGTATCCGGCTTTCTCTCCACTGCACATCTTCTCTAAAGACTACAGCAAGCTTCTTGCTGTATGTTTGCACATTAAGCCCTCCATGCCTGCCTAAACAAGAATGGGGACGAAGCTCCTATAGAGGACGTCAGTAGGAAATGATGCAGAAAATGGCCTCTGTGATTTGTGGCTGCATTTTGACTGTCTCTGAAGTCCTCTTATACTCATTAATCCTGGGCTTGTGGTGGCAGAAGTGGAAAAATAAGTGAGGGTTAAATATTAAATATTTCTATTTAAACAGGGTTGACATATAATAAGGATGAGAGAGCACTACATACCATTTTCAGATGTCATTTTTCAATAGTTTAAAAAACTTAAAACAACAAACGAAGATAAGTAAATATGGCATGAGAATCATCTCTACGTTAGTGTTAGTACAGTCGTTGGTAGTCACAAGCTGTCAGAAATGCTTAAATGCCCTAGGGCAGAATCATAAGCCTGATTTTTGATCTGTAAGTGAAGCAGGCATAACAATAACTAAACAGCCATGAGATGCCTAGGTCTGCTGTGTACAAACACAATCTTGCTGTAAAGAAGTGAAACATGAGAGTGAGTCATAAATTAATGAAAATTAATGCAGACAACAATTAAATAATATACATATTAAGCACAGAACTGTGCAAACTAGTCCAGAACTGTGGGGGAAATTAACTTTAAAGGATATAAATGGCAATTTTTGCTATTGCTGCTATTGCTAACAACATGAAAAGATTGCCTGGTTGATATTGGCCTATCGCATCTTTTATTTCTACAAAATATAATAGAGAAAAAGTCACTTGGGGTCATTTAAAAATTGTATCATCACATACTTTGTCCAGCAATGCAGCTTCAACTCCATTGTTTACAACACTCTCAGTGCTGTCTGTGGCACGTGTAGCAGGGTATACAGTCCCATGAAAAACTGCTTCCACAGGACTCAATCAAATGCACTTTGATTAATTGATCATCAGCAAGTGTGAGCACCTCTATAAAAGTAGAGGTTTTGGCAGTTTGCTGGTCTGGAGCATTTGGGTGTGTGTTAACACAAGGCCACAATCTTCCCAGGAGTCCCTGCAAATTCACTCAAAGGTCAGACTGTGCAATGCTAAGAGAAATTGCAAAAAACCCAAGAGCTACATCTCAGACTCTACAGGCCTCAGTTAGCATGTTAAATGTTAAAGTTCATGACAGTGCAATTAGAGAAAGACTAAACAAGTATGGCTTGTTTGGAAGGGTTTCCAGGACAAAGCCTCTTCTCTCTATAAAGAACACGGCAGCACAGCTTAGGTTTACAAAGCTGCATCTGAACAAACCAAAAGACTTCTGGAACAACATCCTTTAGACAGACAAGACCAAAGTGGAGATGTTTGACCATAATGCACAGTGGCAGCACAAAACAGCATATCAGCACACACACCTCAAACCAACTATCAGCACGGTGGTGGAGGGGTGATGATTTGGGCTTGTTTTGCAGCCACAAGACCTGGAAACCTTGCAGTCATTGAATGGTCCATGAACTCCTCTGTATACCAAATTATTCTGGAGTCAAGCGTGAGGCCATCTATTCGACAGCTAAAGCTTGGCCCAAACTGGGTCATGCAACAGAACAATGATACCAAGCACAGCTGCAGATCTACAACAGAGTGGCTGAAAAAGAAAAGGATCCAGATGTTGCAACAGCCCAGTTAAAGTCCAGACCTCAACCTGATTGAAATGCTGTGGTGGGACCTTAAAAGAACTGATCTAAAGCAATGTTATAAAGAAGGGTGGGCCAAAATGATGTGAGAGACTGACGTCATACAGAAAACAATTACTTCAAGCTATTGGTGCTAAAGGTGGTTCTACAAGCTGTTTAATCACAGGGTGTACCTGATAACTGTACATATGCAGAAAATTGTTACGACAATGCACACCATAAAATGGAGACTAACACCAGAATTTGTATTTTTTTAAAAAAATAATAATAACTAAATAATCTAAGTTAAAATCCACAGGTAAAGTGTATAACAAAATACAGCCAGGAGAGCATGATGAGCTCCAGCACAAAAAAGAAAAAATAGTGGTGTGTGTGTCTCAAGCGACCCCAGGCATGGCTCAACCCACACCTCATGGTTACCACTCCAAAAAACTGGCCGACATGCCAAAATTTTACTTTGTTCAATAGCTCTACCACCAAAACACTTAGAGCCAAATCTGTCCTTACTCATTAACCAAAAGGTCTCAATTTGAATAATAAAGCAAATGTCAACAAGACAGCCCCAGCAAACACTTGTTTATTTCCCCTTACAAGAATCTCACCAGTGGGACCCCGCCCCACAGTTTGAGAACTGCTGATTTAAAGGATGTTCAAACATCATGTTAAACATCAGGGCCACGTTAAGAAAAAAAAAATTGCGGGATATCTCGACTCTAAGCAGATCCTAACAGACACATTATTATCACTCAAAGACTCCTGAACTGAAATCTCTGGGAAAACAGCACAGATGGTGGCAGAAGTATAACTTCCAGGGGGACTTTTTTGAAAACTTTGGGCTAACTTGGGGCAGAGTCAGCAAACTTTTTAAGCAGTTTTTTTGCCTTACAGGACACATGCATTTTTTTTTATGTCCAAATGACCAATGAGATTTAAGTTAACTTAGGTAATGCTTCAAAAAAATTCAAAATAAGTGCCTGGAGGTGTTACCCAGATGGCTGCTTGCATATACAGCTAGATAGCTAGATAGATAGCTAGATTTGTGCATCTGTATGAATACCTGCCTCAGATGTGATCACTGAGGAAACCATCTGTCTGCACTGACATTTACAACTGACAACTGGAAGCTGCAGGCCAGCTATACTGTCACAATATTTGTCTTGGACCAGTAAAATTGAGCTGCCTGACATACAGTCTGCACACAAGCATGTTGTATATGACTGCATTGCAGATAAAGGACAAAACTCTTACCTAAATAAAAAGAGCACTCACAGACCCTGACATCTGTTTTCATAACAGTTAAATCTACTTCCATTCTATACAAAACCAGCTCTAATCTTGCAGCCATCCCTCTTTTTTCAGCATGACTGCTCCAACTTTTGTCACATCAGATCTCTACAAACACAGCAGCAGAATAAAGGCTATGGCCCACTGACTCTGAGATTTCTCCAGCTCTGTAGTCATATGACAGTTTCCCAAACTCCAGCTGCCTGGCTGTTTGTCACTTCAGCAGTGTGCTGCCTCAAGAGCTGAGGGTACATCAGGAGAGTTTGAGGAGTCCTTCGGGAATATTATTATTATTAGACTGTGAATACAGAATCATGACTTCCTTTGACACTTTCCTCTTGAATCCAAGTGTGCTCAGAGGAACAGTGCAAATCTTTTCTGTGCAGTGAACACTGTATAGGCTATAAGAAAAAAACAAAAACAAAAACAAAAACAAAACATGCAGATTTCTGCTAAAACTGTGTGAGCACACTCAATACGCAAACATATGTAACTTATAATACAAAACATCCTAATATTTTTAGATACAACCTGCCCAGTTCCTATAGGCCAAGGCCGGCCAAAGTCTCAGAGCGATCCCTGAAAAGCTGCATGTATCTGTCGACTGACAACCGCCAATGATGTGACAGTAACCACTGGATCATTCAGCGCTGACAATCTTTGATCCTCACATTTGCACCGCACATGGATCAACCACAAGCAGCCTATCAAGTGGGTGTGGACGAGCGGCACCACCAAATGTTACCTCACAGCAACGAACGCCACTGTAAATGCACACACAAGCCTAGGCCCGGAGTCAGGTTAATTCACACCGATGCTCATGACAGCAGCCGTGCACACGGAGGGGGGGGGGGGAAACAGGCAAGCGACAACCTGGTATGTACCCGATTTTCTCCTGTGTTTTCACGGCAGCACTGGCTCCTTGCTGGACCGGACTCCCGACGTTGCATAAAATTCGCTGCACAGGAACAGCAGCGGCGTCAATGAAGCGACAAAACATGTACACGGCGCACACACGCACTGACACAAACGTGATCGGAAGAGAGAGGTTGAAAAAGGAAAAGAAACGTGCGTCTCACTCACCTCCTAATCTTCTCCCCATTTTTCCCCCCCTGCTCCAATCAAGGGACCGCTCCAGCCTTCAGTGACGTCACGCAGCCCGTCTCTGCAGCAGAGAGCAGCAGGCCTGCAGAGGACGAGCAGGGAGGAGAGGAAGAGGGAGGAGAGAAGGAGAGAGAGGGAGAAGAAGCAGATGCAAAAATATGAATCATAAAAAAAAAAACACGTCCCTTCTGTCCTCTGGGTTGGGAGAGGATATTGTACCAACTTAGGCTGTGGGTGTGGAAATGGATTAGACTCTGTCCAGTAAAAGGGACAGACAAACAGCCTGCAAGACAGCCATACATCATATACATCCATTACAAGCTGTTAAGACAGTTCGGTTCTACCAGCTGCCAGTTTGCTCCGCGAATTAATTACCATCAGGTAAACAGGGGTAGAGTAACATAGTTCCTACTAGCTTTATGCCAGTCATCCAACCAGCATGTTCAAGTGTCATCAATCAGAAGAAGAGGGCAAAGGAGATCTTCCAATTCAGCAATTTGCTGCATGTGAAAAAAACACAAGAATCTACTGGAACAGGAGGTACTACAATCATCTTTCTGCATCACTAATGTCTGTTACACATTCATATATTTCTAAAGTTTGCAAACATTAGTCACTGCTTGCCATAACAGGGCCAAATGATGTAACAGCAATAACTGGGTTCACTGATTTGAGCAAATGTTTCCCTCGTAGATTTAACTTCTGATGTGTTACCATTGCATCATTTTGGTTTTCAAATGTTATTTCAGACTGGCGACCTGCCCAGGGTCTACCCCCACCTCTCGCCCTGTGACATCTGGGATAGGATCCAGCCACCCCACGACCCTGAACTGGATAAGCTGAAGATAAGCTTATAGTGCTCTGTTTGTTGTCAATCATTAGTCAGTCGACAGAACAATTAATCAGCAACTGTTCTGATAACTGAATAGCTCAAATAGTAGAAAATATCTCTGGTTCCAGCTTCTCTATTCAATTCAATTCAATTTGATTTTATTTATATAGCGTCAAATCACAACAACAGTCGCCTCAAGGCGCTTTATATTGTAAGGTAAAGACCCTACAATAATACAGAGAAAACCCCAACAATCAGACAATCCCCTATGAGCAAACACTTGGCGACAGTGGAAAGGAAAAGGTGTTTACCTTCACCTGTTAAAAAAATTTGAACATTAATTGTAACTACTTCAGGCACAGATTACGTCTCTCCACATTAATAAGTGTATCTGTGGCAGTATCTCTAAGGTTTAGAACTGGTTTAAGGTTTAGAACAAGCTAGAGATACAATTGGCCAGAAATACAATTTATCAAATCTATTAAGATAATGTAAAACGTAAATAATATTACTAATGGATGACTGGGATAAATTTTCTTTGAGAAGCTTAGAGGTTGAACGGGAGGATTTTGGAACGACTTTGGATTTGAGAGACGATACTGGAATACCTGGAACAATGGTTAAAAAGATCGCATAGGTGTTTAATCAGTGTTTATTCCCATTTCTCAGACGTGCTTTATAGATATTGTAGCGACATAAGGGGCAGGGCAGCTAGTCCAAAGATTCATGGGACTGTTCATGTTTAAGTAAATGCATTAAATTTACAGTGTTATAACAGTTATTGCAGCTATGATGTGTTTGTCCTCCATTGTTGTTAATTTATGATGTGATCTCCAGTTTTTATGGCTCAAGGTGGTGTTGAGCTTGGTTAGTGACAGGCCACCATGACTGAGGCCGCCGTGGCAATCAGTCACATCTGACCATTGTTCCCATTTAGTGTATTAATGCTAATAAAACTGTTTTACTGCGACTGAGCAGTGTATGGATCACAGGAACAGCAACTAGAAACTGAGACGTTTGTCTCATGAATATTTCCTCCATGTGAATTTGCCACACAAATTTATTCATTTGTCTCACAAAAACTCAAAGAGATTCAAAAACAGTCTGCATCAGGATCTTAGGGACTCTAGCTAAGTGGACATTCTGAAATGAAACCTCTGGCTTTTGCTTAATGCAACTCACCATTTATTGGCTTTTGTTTTAGCCTCAATCATAACTTTTCATACTTCTTATCATCCCTTGTGTTTATTTATTTCGCCAACCTTTATTTGTTTTGAAGTTTGGAAGATGTTTGTCTTTAAAGATTTTATTGTTTATTATTATAAAGATTTTTTACAAAATTCTACTTCTTCTTGTTTTTGTTTTTTTCTTTTTGGCTGTGCTGTTTTAATCTTGCTGTGATACAGTTTGGGCTGCATGTGGGCAGCAAGTAGAACTAAACTTAGCAGATTCCCCTCTCCTTTGCACTCGTTTCTCCAGCTTTGATGATTTCTTGCTGTTTACTACATGCAGTCATGGTAACAAAATTATCACATTTTTTATGGGCGGTTCTTTGATAACACAGAGTTAAAGAACATTCTGGACCTCTGAATGCAGCATGTTTGTGTGTGTTACAATGGGGGTTATAACTCTTCTGCTAATCATACAGTATGCTGCTTTGTGGTGGCAGAAAAGAGAAGAAAAAGAATACACAAGCAGAAATCAGATTCCAGGGCTTTATTCACCAGCTGATGTTTGTCCCATGCTTCACAGCCTAGGGCTGTTTTCTGTACCAATAGCTTAGAAATAGCAGTCTACTAACGTGAATTTGTCTTTTTCATCCACACATTATATCTTTTATTACTTTACATGTATTGCTTACATACATTTGATACAATGACACAAACATCAACACAGATTTAAATTGGTGTAAAGCAAACAATAATGTTTTCATCCAATCAATGCTACAATAATGAAAGCTGTTATGTTTTAAAGGCTGTGAAATCCTAAATCTCAAGCTGTTGTAACTCTGTGTTCCTGATATTAAACACATAATCACACAATGATGCAAATTGATCCACTTGAATGATATCATTCAGTGTTTGTATGAATATGTGTTATTAGAGGCACATACAAACACACGCTTTCTGATAATAGCTAACTAAAAGGGTGCATTTAATTAAAGGAGGTCATTAAAATCTCAGCATCAACTCAATCAATATCCTTTGGTGTGGAAGAGGCTGAAAGCCTCTTTATGTGGTGAAATTTTCAGCTTTCACAAGCTGAAGCTGCAGACCTCAGAGTGAATACACTGCCTGGTGTTTGATTTGATTTTACTGTAGCTTAAAATGAATACAGCCACAACCAGAGGTGCTCTTATGTGTTTGCTTCTGCATGTGTGACTGTGAGAGAGAGAACTTTAGGAGTGACTGACCACGACACACACAGCACATGTATTCATACAAACACACACACACACACACACACACACACACACATACACACATACATTAAAAAACATGAATATGATGTGCTGCAAAGTCAGTATGTGAATATATGTCAATCTTAACAATACATTAACATTCATACAGAGCGAGACAGAGCGCCATAACTTCCATTTAGGAGCTTAAGCACCACTCCCTGGTGAAAGATGAGAAATGCACTATGTACAGGCTGAGAATACTATAAAAATTAAATCCAGTATATTTTTTAATATACTGTCACTAACTAATACTGGCAGTCTTTCAAAAACACTATTTTTCTGTAAAAGCACTTGTTTTGACATTTTTTTTAAAATTCAGTTTGTAAATTTTTGCTGACAGACACCGAAATGATGACATACCTTACAACAGGGGTGTCAAACATAAAGCCCGGGGGCCAGAATTGAACCGGCAAAGACTCTAAAGACTCCACATGGACAATTTTGGAAAATGTGAAGGAAAGCGTAAATTTTGGACTTTTAACTGTATTTTCATAAGTTTTACAGCTTTTCCGACTGATAAAGACCTCCCCCATGGCTATTTATCCGACGAACTAATTAAGTAAGAAAAGAACAATTAAATGACATAAAAGTTCCTGTTTTTTCACTTACTATAGAAATTTCTGCTTTGTTTTTTTACAGTGTGTCCACAGTAAAAAAGTAACAAAAATTAAGAAAAATAAAAACGTTTTCTGTGAATTAACAAAAATGTTCTGTTTTATAATTACGGGACAGTCTGGGCAATGAGCTAACAGAACTTTTTCTGTAATTTTACACATTTATTTCTCACAGTTTAAACCCAAAGAGTTGTGCCGACAGATTTCTTTCATTTACTACAGCAGCATTTCTTTGCCATGTAGAAAAACTGAGACGTACTGTTGAAACTGCACTTCTTATTCCAACCAGAATTCCAGAAAAGTTGGGACGTTCTTTAAATTTGAATAAAATGAAAACCAAAGGACTTCCAAATCACATGAGCCAATATTTTATTCACAGCAGAACATAGATAACATGACAAATGTTTAAACTGAGAAATTTTAAAATTTCATGCACAAAATGAGCTCATTTCAAATGTGATGGTGTTGGAATTTGGTCCCTTTCTTGCCTGATATAGGTTTCCAGCGGCTGAAGAGTTCGTGGTCATCTTTGACGTATTTTCCATTTAATGATGCGCCAAATGTTCTCTATAGGTGAAAGATCTGGACTGCAGGCAGGCCAATTCAGCACCCGGACTCTTCTCCCATGAAGCCGTGCTGTTGTAATAGCTGCAGTATGTGGTTTTGCATTGTCCTGCTGAAATACA
>VUQS01031628.1:27582-45527 GCA_015108495.1 Heterochromis multidens | reverse complement strand
AAACATACAGCCAAAGTCATTAAGAACTATCTTCAGCGTAAAGAAGAACAAGAAGTCCTGGAAGTGATGGTATGGCCCCCACAGAGCCCTGATCTCAACATCATCGAGTGTGTCTGGGATTACATGAAGAGACAGAAGGATGTGAGGAAGCCTACATCCACAGAAGATCTGTGGTTAGTTCTCCAAGACGTTTGGAAGAACCTACCAGCCGGGTTCCTTCAAAAATTGTGTGCAAGTGTACCTAGAAGAATTGATGCTGTTTTGAAGGCAAAGGGTGGTCACACCAAATATTGATTTGGTTTAGATTTGTCTTTTGTTCATTCACTGCATTTTGTTGATTGATGAAAATAAATGAACAACACTTCCATTTCTGAAAGCATTCTTTGTTCACAGCATTTTTTCACACCTGCCTAAAACTTTTGCACAGTACTGTATATCATGAATGGTTTTCCTTCTTTCACACAAAAGATTTATGTTGATTATTTTGTTGACAGGATTTTGCTTATGGGCATCATGAAAGAAAGGCTTTTGACAAAGTGCCAGTTGTCAAATGTGTTACAATATTCATACATCACCCAAAGTTGATATGAAACCACCTTTGCTTAGAAAAATGAAGTGCACTTGAGTGTACTCCATGGTCGTGTCAGTATTGTTTACAACCTATCCTTTCATACTTCCTACTTCTTTATTTGTTGCTTTTTAGACCTTCGAGATGTCAAAAAAGAAGTACCATTTATGCTCAACATTCATTCATGCTGCGTTTGTAGGGGAAAAAAGATCATCCATCATTGTCTATTTCTGAAGTTTATCCAGTAGATGGCAGCAGCAGCTCAAACACACGACTAAGTGGAAGTTAATTCCATCTCGAGCTAATTTCCAATCAGGCTTCATCAGCCTCAGGCCGCATCAGTGTCACATTTAAATTGTGCAAAATTCAACACCATCCACAGCAGTTCATTTTCCTGATGAAAGTATCTCATTGCCTCTAAGTGCTGTCCTTTGTACTTAAAAAATGTAGGCAAATCTAATTTAGGGACTAACTGGCATTTAGCTGCAGTAAAGAGAAGGAGGACAAATGCTCACAAAGTGTACTTGAGCAGTGTGCAGTGTATTCAAGAGAGAACACTTCTTATTAAACTGTGTGGACTGTGTCAGATTATAGGCTTGTTTTTCCTTCACATTTTGTCAGCATAGCAGGGAGAGCACATGTGACTCTGACTGATGACTAATATCAGGAAAGTAAGGAATGAATGGCAATAGGTTTGCCAATAGGCAATTTTCATGCAGTTGTCAGGTAAGTAACAGTTCCCAACTGCTTCTGCTGTTGAGATGGAAGTGTACTGAGCACTGTAATGTTACAGTACAGTTGCAAACATTCAGATTAAAAGCTTTCTTTAAAAATTAAAATAAAAGAACTTCATATATATAATGTGTAAACACTGTAATTGGCAATATTCAGTTTTCTAGCAGATTTTCAGACTACATGATCCCTTCTTCTGGTTCTTCTTTCGGCTGCTCCCTTTAGGGGTTGCCACAGTGGATCATCTTCCTCCATCTCACCCTGTCCCTAACATCCTCTTCTGTCACATCAGCCCTCTGCATGTCCTCCTTCACTACATCCATGAACTTTCTTTTCCATCTTCCTCTTTTCCTCCTGCCTGGCAGCTCCATAATCAACATCCTTTGTCCAGTAGATCCACTATCCCTCCTCTGCACATGTTCAAACCATCTCAACCTTGTCTCTCTAACTTTGTCTCCAAACTGCTCAACCTGAGCTGTCCCTCTGATGTACTCATTTCTAATCCTGTCCATCCAGGTCACTCCCAATGAAGGTCACTCCACATGATCTCTTGTTGGTAATGCAAAAATGCAACAAAAAAAAAAAAAGTCAGAAAACATCTGCAGTACACACTTTCTCAAACTGCACAGGTGTTATTGTTGGATCAGAAAGAGGTTTCTTAAAAAACATTCTTACATATATTCAGGACCTCAACCCTACTGCAGATGTGATACAGGGGATATCATTTGTATAACAGGTGACAGCTCCAGGGCCGGTAATAAACTCTTTATAATGGATAATTCCTTCTGAGTGGTTTAAACTAGTTAACATTTAGTTGAGTTGTTTACGAAAAATATTATTTGTACATTTTTGTCACTTGTTTGTCACCCTGACCCTTGCAGAAAACGCGTTTTAGTGCTGCTTGGCTCAAAGTCCCACCCGTAGTTCCATGCTATCAATGCGGAAGCAGCTATGAATGAACAGTGCTAACCGCTGGTAGTGTTTTTATTGTAAATTACGCCCACATTTACACCACGCACCTACAGTTCATTGAATACCGAGACACGTAGCTTTACCTGAAATGGGACAGCATGGCTTTCACCGCTCTATATTATTTAGGTAGAGTAGAGAGCGTTATGTCGGTTGCTAACTAGCAACGTATCCCTGTAGCCTAACTTACTCTTTTCTTAAAGTGTCCGTTAGCCAACACCATGAAGGTCCGCTCGTCTGTTTTTGCCTCCTTTATTCTAATATTTGAAGTGATTGGCATTGCTCTTTTCCTGCGGGGATTTTTTCCCGTACCTGTCAGGTCTTCCTTCTCATCCAAGAGCAAGCTGTCAGATCTGCCGGCGGAGCCGCTGACAGGTGAGTCCACAGCCTCATCCAGCGCTCAGACTCCTCTCCTCTGGCTGCACTGTTGACTTAAATCTGGTAAAACTCATAAGCTTTCTTCTAACCTTGCAGGAAGCTCTCCTAATTCATCTCGCCTCCCGCAGCCCCTGTTTAAAAGGGTGGTTATTATGTTAGTGGATGCCCTCCGAGAGGACTTTGTGTTTGGATCCAGTGGTCGTATGTATATGCCCTACACCAGGCACGTGGTGGAAAGAGGCTCATCACACAGCTTTGTGGCCAAGGCAAGACCACCTACAGTCACTATGCCCAGGATCAAGGTAGGATGCGAACTCACCCATCAAGTCTGTCCACTCCCTGTCATCGTGGCATGTGTCTGTTAGAATTCTGGATTAGCAGGAAGCTTTTAAGCTGAAAACATACATTTGCTGTAGTGAGTCAACCACTTGGATCCAAACTATTAACATTTCTCAAATCCTTTCCAACTCCACACACAAATCTGCGCCTCTGAAACTGTACATTAGCACTTTAACATATAGTAAAGACATGCAAAGGATGAGGCTAGGGATATTCTGTTGTTAATACATAACCCTGTGTTATGTTAGTCCTTCTTTAAATACACTTACTTCTCTGCTCTCTCTTTGGTGCTGAAGATGTAAAATATTTTCCACAGCAGGCATGAAACCTGGCTTCAGTGTTAACGCTCAGTTTCCTGTATAACTGGTCTGCTTTGTAACTCAAATGCAGACTGAAACAGCAGGCCTAAATCTCTTCTTTGTTGGAGCTTTATAGAAATATATTGATTCAGCCTAACAAGCATATTGGACGGTACAGTTTGTGGTGCAGTTGAACTACAGTGTGTTGTACTAAGATGTGTTTTGTCCACTATGTTTATATTTGTAATGTACAGATCGAACCACATTGCCAAATGCTTAGCCATTCACATGGATACTTTTTTATGTTTTAATAATTCATTAGCACATTTAAAAACATCTAAATTTAGCCAAAGGTACTATATATATATATATATATATATATATATATATATAGGGCAGACAATTTCAGAAATGTGTGCAAGACAGGAAACATAATAAAAACAGTTTGGAAACTGAATAAATTATAACAGTCTAAAATGCTTGTATTGTTGGATATATATATTAAAAAAAGTCTTGATTGCAAAAGATAGTTGGACAATTGGAAACAACCAAAAGCCATAAAATCCTTCTTACAAGTTGTCGGTGGATGAGGAGCATTTGATTCCCCACTATCACTGATTGCGAAAGGATTGTTGGGTTTATTGGAGACACTCACTGTGGCTCAAGTAAAAAAAAGTTTGGAATCAAAGTTGATATGAAAAAGACTAACGGATTACAAGAAAAAGACGAAAACAGGTGGAGGACAAGGACCATGTGATCTGTCAGCCCCACATGAGAAACTCAATGCAATGAAAGAAATCCAGATTCTCCAGCATCCATGGGATGGTGCCAAGAAATTATACTGTAAGGGACGACGTCCAACAATGACAGAAGTCATTTTTAGTGACTGATAAGAACATTTAAGATATGATAGGATGAGATAAGGAATAACGAAATATGTTTAAATTAAAAAGGTTAAAGCCTACACCTTTCCATTTAATATTTTGTTTTCTTTACATGCATTTTTTTATTTTATTTTATTGTAATGGACATTTTGTGGCTTATGTTGTTTTGAAAAACTGTAAATGATGACCAAAAGGCAATAAAAAAAAAGATTATTATTGTGATTATTAGTAGAAGTAGTAGTATTCATTTTAAAGACTTGTTTTTAAATTCCTAAGGCAGCCAGGCTGTCATTTGTTTGTACACATGGCCAAAGGGACTTCTAAATTTCTTCCTAAAGTACGAACAAATTCAGGTACAAAAATATTGATAAATCACAGATTTGTATGTGAAATGTTCGTATGCACGATTTACGCACAGCTTTGTGCATACATGCACTTTTAGTAAATGAGGCCAATTGTTCTTATCCTTAAGAGAGCGAATGGACTTAAGTTAGGCAAGTTTCTTCAGCTTGAATAAAAAAGCTTTTACCACCAAGTAGATTTTTTGTGGTGGTTGAAGACTAAAAAGAATGACTTCTGTCTTATTGTGGGTTAGCCCTGCAACAGACTGGTGGCCTGTCCAGGGTGTACCCAGCCTCTCACCCCATGGCAGCTGGGATAGTGGAGGAAAATGGATGAATGGATGTTCACATTGCACCGACCCCTGCGGCGCCTCCTGCGGGAGGTGGGCCTACAGGAGGGCAGGCCCGTGTCGTCTCTTTGGGCTGCGCCTGGCCGGGTGCCATGGGCTAAGGCCCAACCACCAGGCGCTCTCTCTCGAGCTCCCTCCCCAGGCCTGGCTCCAGGGTGGGGCCCCGGTAACCCTATCCCGGGCAGGGTACTTTGGTCCCTTGTTCTGTTGCCTCTCATAAGGGCTGACTGAATCGCTCTTCGTCTGGTCCCTCACCCAGGACCAATTTTCCTTGGGAGACTGTACCAGGGGGCAAAAGCCTCCCCAACAACATAGCCCCTGGGATCACTGGGACACACAAACCCCTCCACCACGATAAGGTGGCGATTCGCGGAACGGGGAATCCACATCGAAAGGAGCCAGTTGAGGTATTTCGGGCATCTGACAAGTATGCCTCCTGGGTGAGGTGTTCTGGGCATGTCTCACCGGGAGGAGGCCTCGGGGCAGACCCAGGACAGGAAGAAAATGTATAGATGGATGAATGGATGGATGTTTTATTGTCACTTAATTCAGTATAGCCTCCTGGAGGCATCTAAGGATGGAACTAATACAGGTTGACTCCTGAGGATTAAAAACTAGATATACTTGTGTTATGTCAGCATAACAGAGAAATGAGACATTGTGCTCGTGAAAAATTGTGCCTAAAGTGAACATATAAATGCAAATAAAAAAGGTCCTAAAATCAACTCCTGAGGTGCACCACCTGTGATTGGGGTGGAGATGAAGGAAAGCTCAGAATCTTAACCGAAAAGGATCTCGATCTCTATTTTAGATATGAATAAACAACTTGAGAAGCTTGACTCGGATGTCAACCTGATTTATTAGGATGGTTTAAAAGAGTTCTGTGACCGAGGTGTGCGAAGACCTAAGAGACTGGTAATAGTGCAGTTACCAGAGCCTAAAGGCACCTTTAAGAAGTGCCGATTCTTAATCATTTAATTAATTCAGTCCATGATCAGAGGTGCAAGTGTTTAAGCCAGAAATGGCAGTACTCCTGTGAGCCCAGAATAAGCTTGTAAGTTTTCAGCCCATGTCTGAAAATAGGGTTAGATGGCTGATAGTGTGAAAACATGGTGTGTTGTCACATTTGGATGATGTGTCATGTTGCCGAGAGTATTTTGGGAGTGCAGCCAGGAGGGAGTTGCAGTCATGTCATGCGCACTTTTCATGACAGTCTGATGTGCTGTAGCACGTTACCATCGCAGGCAGACTGGGAAAGAGAGCATACTGCCAATTAGAGCCTGACTGGAGCCATTGCCGATACTTTTTAGGGAACACATCTGATATCGATATATCAGTCAATATCTTTTTATATGCATGTATAAAAGAGTGATGGGGTCATAGTTTATTAACGGTCTAGTAATGTACTTACTGTGAAGACATTGTTTGAGTGAATCACCCCTGCTCGTCTGTGATGGGTACTCTGCTACATGTGCTGCAAACAGGAGCTGCTCTGATGGGCAGACTATGCAGTGGTGCCATTTCAAAATCACGCCATGCATCTTTGTCTGCATTCTTAGAAAAGGTGTTCAGATTGGTGCAAAATGGACAACATAAAAACCTTTACTCATACGTTTGTGATAGGCTGCAGTCGACAGCTTGATATTTCAGTCTGGCTCTGTTGTCAGTGGTGTTGAAAAGATTTTGCAAAGGGAATGATTTTCAGGAAATAAAGAGCAGCCCAGTCTTGTCCATATGGTTACAGGGCAGTGCTGAGCTTGGGGGAAGACATCTAACTGAAATTGTCAGGTGAAGCAGAATATATCTGCCTGAGTGTCAGAGGGCAGAATAAAAGGCAGAGTCCGTGCTTTAAAGGAAGCAAAGTCTGTGGTGGGAGGAACGAGGATATGCTGACAGCATCGAGTTGTTTTAACAGAAGGAGATTGCTACAAAAACTCAGCCCCGGAGAAATGTGCCGCTGAAGATTCACAGTGTGGACAGAATCCTCCTCAGTAGTGTCTGGCAAATGTGGTCGGACAGGCAAAATGGGAGACATGAGAGTGCTGACTCTGTAATCTTCAGGTTAGTGAGGGTAACAGAGAGTATGTGTTGGTTAGGCAGTGTTAAAGCAGTGGACAGGATGAGGGGTGGAGGCACAGAGAAGCAACTCTGGTGGGATACCATTATGGGGAATATCCTCACTAATGAAAAGCTTTCTGAAGCTATGTATATGAGTGCATCTCAAAAAAAAAGAGTGTAGAGAAAAATGTTTTTTTTCATAATTTAATTTTCATTACACAAAGTGAAACACTTGAAGCCTTTTTTTTCTTTTAATTTTGATGATTATAGCTTATAGCTCATGAAAATCAGAAATCCATTATATCAGATTATTTGAATATTTCCTAAAATCAATCAACAGAAGATTTATAATACAGACATGTCCAGCTTCTCGAATTTTATTTACACGCTCAACACTGGTCAGGGCTCCTTTACTACAAATTACTGCATCAGTGTGTCATGGCATGGAGGTGATCAGTCTGTGGCTCTGCTGAGGTGTTACTGAAGCCCAGGTTGCTCTGATAGCGGCCTTCAGCTCGTCTGTATTTTTGGGTCCACTCAACAATAATCCATGGATTCTCTGTGGGCTTCAGGTCAGGTGAATTGGCTGGCCAATCAAAAACAGTAATAACATGGTCAGTGAACTATTTGGTCAGATGCTGAGTCCTGCTGGAAAAATAAATCAAATCAAATTGAATCAAATCCCAAATCATCAAAGACCACAGAAGTTTCCGCTGGACTTCAGAGATTTTGGATTCTGTGTCTCTTCACTCTTTTTTTAGACTCTAGGACCCTGATTTCCAATTGAAATGCAATATTTATTTAATCTGAAAAGAGGACTTTGGACCACTGAACAACAGTCCAGTTCTTTTTTTCTTCTTAGAAGTCAAGTCAGAAGTGGCTTCTTAGTCTAGGTAAGACACTTCTGACGTTGTAGACTAGATGACTAAAATAATGAAGTCATGGCATACTTTTCTGTTAATTGAGTGGTTTGACACTAGGAATGCGACATTTGTATCCCCTTTCCTGAAGACGTCTGCATGGTGGCTCTGAATGTCATCACATTCAGAGTTCTTGAGAACTTGAGAGAGCTAGTCTATAATCTGAACTTATGCAATGTACTTGACAGTCCTCTCAAGGCTGCGGTCATCCCTGTTGATTGTGATCTGTGGAATGTTGTTCCACTCCTCTTCAATGTCTGTCTGCATTTGAATTGGCAGGAAGTTGAACACGCCGTCATACACGCCCATCCAAAAGCATCCCAGGCCATGTAAGAACTGGGATTCAGCTTCTAAGAGTCGTGTACAGATCCTTGCACCATGGGGTTGTGCATTATCATGCTACAACTTGAGGTGATGGCAGTGGATGAATGGCTCGACAGTGGGCCTCAGGATTAAAACACCGCCAAACATAACCCCACCACCACCATGGTGATTCATCTTTGATGAGAACTCCAGTGTGCCAGGTGCCATTGAAAGTGAGCATTTGCTTTCACTCAAGTTGGTTACACCTTTGAATTGTAGTCACTTGAAAACACTGGAGAGGATGATGAGCATGCAGACTAGCAGTTTCTGAGAGTTTTGCAGGAAATTCTCTGATTGTGAAAACCAGTTGTCCAGGTGGCTGGGGTCAGGTGATCCTGCAGGGGAAGAAGCTGGATGTGGAGGTCCCAGAGTGGCGTTGGCTACATGGTTACGGTAGTGAAATAAACATTCAACTGAAGGGCAACAAATCTGAAAATTTGATAGAAATATGCTTTTTGTGTGCACAGGAAACAGGAGTGAAAACAAAGTATTGCATTTATTTTGTTCAGTTTATGTGTTCAAACCTTCTGTTTTATGAGTTGCAGCCAATCAGAAGAATGCTGGCTTAAAGAGAGAGGGAAGGTAGCTAAAATGGCTTAATACAGAAGATGGATGAATTGAGGTACGAAGTTCCAGTATGAAATAAGTAGGGATTATTTTGAACGTTGTAAAGTTACTCTAGTAGAGTCCAGGAATAAGAATATGGCCCCCATTGAAGGGTCAGAGCAGAGTAATGTATTAAAACTCATCATTTCAAACTGGTGTGCATTCAGTTAAATGCTCAGTATAGAGAACGACTTCATGCAAGTCCATGTACTCCTAAACCTAAAATGAGCCAGAAATGCCAGATTTTCTGTTACTTGAGTATTTAGTCCAAAAAGTGTCAAATACCTATTGTAATGTTTTTGAAACTCCTTTTTGCAGTTTTGCCTGTAGTACATATTTGCAGTACAGACAGACAGGAAATGTGAGAAAGGCAGCAGGGAAATAATACGCAGCAAAGGTCCAGCCAGGAGGAAGTTAAACTGAGGACTTGGCATTGTACCTACATGGTGTTTGTCCTAAATATTTAACCATTGGCTCGTTCCATCCGCTCTAATTTAAACTACTGAATTGTTTACTTTCTAAATCGACTAGATGACTAAAATAATTAAGTCATGGCATACTTTTTCTGTTAATTGAGTCATTGATATTGATATTCTGCTGATATGCTAATTGACAAACAGGGGTTTGAGCACGTTTACTCTATGTCTCTATGGCCAATAGCATCTGCTAAATAAATGTACTTTCTGTGTATTAAGAGGTAGAAGTGAATTAAACAGGAAAAAAAGTAAACTTTCTGTAAATGTGTGGGGGAAAAAAAAGCCAGTTATGATGTTATGGAGCATGTCATTGGTGATGTGGAGGAAAGCTGACAGGATAGAGTGGAGCGAGATTGAGGTGGACTTGCAGGGAGACAGATGTTTCACCATAATCCCCGGATTTAGAGAAGGATGCAGTAACGATGGAGAGAAAAGACAGCTTAGAAAAACAGTCCCGGATTTGAACCTTTTAAAAAGATTTCTTGACAGGAACAGAGAGGGGGCAGGCGGCTGTAGCAGGAGATCGATAAGAGAAAATTCTAAATTTAGATTTAGAAGCACGTGTGTGAAGGGTTTGTGTTGCAGCAGAGGCGTACAGTATGGACACGGAGGAGACAGAAAATTCAAGATGGCACGTCCTTCAGCTGCCTAGAAACATGCAAGTTTGATTTGTGGGCTTGGTGAGAGCATACAGGTTCATCTGCAGTCCTGCAGAAGGGCCAGTTAATCACTTTTTAGGGGGCTTGGCTGTAACTGTAGATTCAAGGTAACTCACCTTGTGTTTTGGGCTGAATGTAGTGACTGTGCTGCTTTATATTCTTCATATTTTTTGACAAACCTCTCCATAATAAAATCCTGAATGATTGGCATCTATTTTTCAAACTGGGATTGGGTTTTAGTTCATTGAGGAACTGATAGAAACTAGAAAAACACAGCCTAGTGTAGTGGCATCTGCTGTTACACTGCAGCTGGTGCGTCCCAAAAACAGGCATGTAGTCATCACGGCTTTGAGGCACACATAGATTTGTTTGCGGTAACCACGCTGGTCAGTGTAACCTTGAAGTGATTCAGAAGTTCTGTTGTCCAAACAAAACTGCTCTGTTGCATCGTCGAGGGTTGATGACACACCAGTAGGTGGCATTACAGACCAACTGCCTATTACTGCCCACTATCACTGCAATGCACCCAATTAACTGCTATGACACAGCCAACTAACCTAAATCATAATCTCTCAGTGTCACAGCCATTAATTTACACACGACTACCTCCACCGTTTCTAATAATATAACAATCTCCATGGAGATGTATTGTACGGTTGACTTCAAATCTGGTGCACAGTTAGGTTTTAGTATCTACTTTCCTTTGCGTATTATGTTTTATTTGGGGCCAGCAAACTGTTATTACAAAGGAAAACTCTACCGTGGGGTCATCCTATGAAATTTGATGGTCCCCAGTTTAGTTGCTCATTTTAACCATTAAAAGCAGAGAAAAGTAGTTCCCTCCTTAGTCCTGTATTCACATGTGGCCAGTAGAGCCACACACTCCCACTGGCACAGCAGTCAGTGGACAATACTGAGATGCAGGACTTGGACAATGAATTCAGTTAATCATAGCTGCAGTGGCAGCAATGCACTGTGGGTGTTTCAAAGGCTGGTATCTGCCTGGGTAGTAAGAACACAGCAATGCATAATAGTTTTTACCTCTGTAGGTAATATCTAGTAATAAGGTCTGAAGAAATTGAGGATATTTTCAAGTTAATGGTAGAAAGCGTTCCTTTCAGGAGTCAACAGAAAGTAAGCACTGAGGAGGAAACTGAAAAATCCTCTGCCAGGCTCGAGGACTCGAAATCGCAGCCCCCTTCCGTCTGTATTTTGGCACCTTGACAAGTTTTCATCACTATGCCAGAGAGTGTCTCTATACCCCACTGATATTGTATTTGACATTTAAGCTGTGGCATCGCAAGCCTAGACACATACTGTGGGACAGTAATTAGTATGTTGATGAATCACTGATTCATTTGGGCAGCTTCTCAATGCTGTTTTGGCATCTAGAAGGATTTTAAGATGTAGCCTAATTAAGCTGAACTTTTCTGCCCAGCTTTCAAACCGATCTCTTTCTTTACAGTGCAATTATCTAGATACTCTATGTCCCTGCATTTGTTATTGTAAAGAGTGTTATCATTTTTGGCCTGTTTTTTTTATGTCCAAGCCACTATTTTCATTAGTCAGACTGTCTCTATTAATAGACTGGGGACCTTCCTGAGAGTGAACAAGCTGAAAGAGATGCCTGCTTTTGAAGCGGAAAGCATCCATCTCTCCCCAAAACAAGCACCTGCGCAGGCAGAGGCAAAACAATCGCAAGGAAGGAAGTTGTGAATAATTGAGCTTAGGAACAGAGCTCAGAGGATGGGTTTCAGTATTTCAGCTTCATTTTCCAGCTGCGGCATCTTTTTGTTACACCTGTGAATAAACAGGAACAACTGAGAGGCTTCTGCTATTATTCAGTTATTTTGTGGCAGAGTTTTATTAGTTTGTCATTTTTTAATAGGGAGACACAAATATTTTAAGAGGAGTTTTTTTTTTTTCTCCTAAAAAACATGGATGATATTGGTATACATAAGTGGCTATTATGTACAATAATGTGCAAAAGTCTTGAGTCACCTGTCATTTCTTTATCTTTTGCTTCCAGGGAGCCAGACCTTGTCATTTTTTTAAAAGTGGTCTTGAGCAATAGTTCTCAAGGCTTTCCGAAGGTCTTTTAAAGTTTTTCTTTGGACATTGGCTGCTTTTTTACTAATTTTTAGTCCAGTCCTTGTACCTGACGATTTTCAAAGGAATGTCTTGTTAGTTTTTATGCCTGTGGCTTAACAATCTACAGCAGATGAACAGTATCTGAAAGTCATGTCCTTAAGAATTAGGGGAAAAAAATCCAGCAAAAACCTGGCACAGGACCTGAGAGATGCATCTGGCCCTTCAGTTGATCCACCTACTGTTCACTGAAGCCTCATCAGAAATGGTCTCAGTGGAAGGGTGGCTGTCAAGAAGCTATTCTTAAGGAGGGGAAACAGGGAGAAAAGCCTGAGGAATGCCAAATTACACAAGAACTGGACTGAAAATCTGTGGCAATCAGTGGTCTGATGGCGTGATGAATCCAAATGTGAAAACTTTGGTTCAAAATCGTCCTCAGTATGCACGGAGATCAGGAGAGAGGTATAACAGTGTAAAAGTGTAAAACATGGTGGTGGCACTGTCATGGTTTGGGCTGCATTTCAGTCAGTGGTGTTGGAGATCTTGTCAAAATTGATGGAATTATAAATCCAGAAAAGTACTGTCAGATTTTGATCCACAATGCAATACCATCTGGAAAGAATCTGATTGGCAACAGCTTCACTTTTCAGTATGACAATGATCCCAAACACACTGCCAATGCAGTAAAAGCATACCTGGATAGAAAAACACACAATGGAACACCATGAGTCATGGATTGGTCTCCCCAGAGCCCGGACCTCAACATTATTGAAGCCGTGTGGGATCATCTTGACAGAGAACAGAAGAAAAGGCAGAAACATCCAAAGAAGAGCTTTGAATATCCTTCAAGAAGCCTGGAGAACTATTCCTGAAGACTACTTAAAGAAATTAAAAGAAAGCTGCCTAAGAGAGTTCAGGCTGTGTTGAAGAATAAAGGTGGTCACACCAAATATTGACTTTCACACATGTCAGAATTGCTCAGATTCTGTTTTTGCCTTATATATTGTATTTCCATGGATGTTTGCAAATGTTTCAATAGGTCACTGCACCTATTTCCCATTTTCCTTGTACAATATGAGTGGTGGCTCAAGACTTTTGCACAGTATTATACGTGTTGATTCACATACATTTTTACACTGGATGAATGGTGCAAAATAGTGAGATAGGCTTTAAAACAGGTCTGTTGTGTTTTATAATGAAGATTTTGTCGTTTTCCTGACACAAAAAGGGGGGATACACAACAAAAAAATAAAATATGCTTACTGAATAAAAAATGCTTTTGGAATCATGTAAAACCAAATTATTATTCTGAACTTCTGTGTCAGTATTGGCCCATAAATTCACAATTGGCATCCCTATTCAAAACGTGATTGAAAATAAAGAAAAGCTTGGACCTTGTGATGCATTTCTACCCCCATTTGTTGGGGTTTGACACCTTTAGTTTATTCTCTTGTGAAGAAGCCACAAAATCACGATAGAAAAGTGGCACCTACATAGTGATATAGGACAAATTGCTGCAAAATGTTTTGTAAGCAATACAGTTCCCATTAATGCATGGATGTGGACTCAAAAGTAGGGTTGATCAGATAAATACATAAGCACAATAAGGGATGCTGCTTTAAGAACTGATTTAAAAGATGACAGTGAATTTGCCACCCCTTGACAGCTCCCTCTTGCTTCTCTCATACAATAAAGACTGGTCACCACTCATTTTAGCCTGGATTTTTGAGTGTCCCCGAGGATCCAGAGCTGTGCTCCAGGCAGCACATGGGGGGGTTTAAATAACAGTGTCTCCTGCCATCATGTACAATCTCTTGTCTACTTCACTGCATAAAGACAAGGCCTTTGTACTTTCCCCTTCGTTGATGCACCAGGCTCTTTCCTGACTTCCAAAATAGGCTGTGTTATACTTGTCAGTCAAATGGAGGCCAGTGTTGTTTTATTTCAGACTCCATGATGAAATCAGTAGAAACTGTACTTCATAAATATCATCTGTCTACCTGCTTCAGCTTTCACTTTCCATTTGTGGCAGCAAGATTGGTTTGGGGATGTGGGAATTGGTTTAATTTCTAATATTAGATCAGTGTAGTAGCCATTCAGATTGAAGTGAATTTGATTGTTTTTTGTTCTTTTTATGAAGCTTAATAATAAATAAATAAATTAATACATTTCTCTTTTTTTTGCAGCACAAATCCTAATTAGTGGGGTTAATATGATGAAACTGTAAGGTTGTATAACACCATTAGAAGACAATTATTGTTCAAAGGACAATGACAAAAACATATCCCTCCCCAGGCTCTTACCACTGGCAGTATCCCAGGCTTCATTGATGTGGTAATGAACCTAAATTCTCCTGCACTGTTGGAAGACAACCTCATTTGGCAGGCCAAAACAGCAGGGAAGAGGATAGTCTTCTATGGGGATGACACCTGGGTGCGCCTCTTCCCAAAACACTTCATGGAATATGATGGCACAACTTCCTTTTTCGTGTCTGACTACACTGAGGTTTGTATGAGTTAACCTGTTGGGGTTTGGTGGTATAAAAGTCATGTCATGTAATTTTCTGCTAATATAAAAAAAATAATTAAAGAATCTGGTTGCTGATGTGGTACATGAATCTTAAAAATAATACATAAAAATTATGCAGGTGATACAAGGGATGAAGGCAGCTAATCAGCCAGCATCACATCAGAACTGCTCGTCTATTAGCTCCATATGCCTTAGCTGCAATGTTCTGTGGGACTGTTTGCAATCTGTTCTTGTTTATACTAGGATTTTGGTGGTTCTGAGCTCATTACCTGATATGAGGGATGTTTACTTATCGAGGGTATCGCAGGTTTGGGTAAATTTCCTTTCAGCTCAGATTTAATTTGGTATGGAGGTGAATTTTGATTGAAATAAGCCTAAATTAAATATCACTTGAAATCTTATATCTAAAGAAGTGCGTCCCTTCTTTCCAGGTTGACAACAATGTAACCCGTCACTTGGATAGCACCTTAAAGAGAGATGACTGGGACATTTTGATCCTTCACTACCTAGGCCTGGACCACATAGGCCATATCAGTGGACCATATAGTTCACTCATCCAACCCAAACTGATGGAGATGGATGACATCCTGAAGAAGATCCATAGTTCTCTCATTTCAAAGGTAATTTCTTTTCTTAATCTCTGCTCTTATGTACATCATCTACATTCTCTGTTAAAGAAGTTTAGAAAAGAATTCCTTTTTAATTTTATTGGTATAGAATGTAAACTTTCTTGCAAAGATTTATTTTATAAAATACCTTATTATTTTTATCCTAAGCCCACTATTTGTAATTAACTAATACCATTTACTAACTAGTCTCAACCCTAGTCCTCAGACAGTTACTTTTTGTATCTGCATGGATTCCAACAGAACCAAAGGCAGCCAGAAGCTGGCAGCCCCCTTAGAATCCAGGGGAATGCCCCCAAGACTTTGCCATAATCCATGTTCTCCACCCCGCTAACATGAAAACAACTTGGTTGGTCTCCAATTGAGCCCTGTTGAACCCTTTAAGCCTACTAAAGGTATGCTTGGCTCATGTAAACCTTTGTGGCTATATATGACCCATAGACATGTCAAATCTCAAAAATTGGTTTGTCAAGCAAATAAAATGGTGACTAATGTTGCAATTTTGGCAAATGACCAACTTTGCAACTTTCCAACATTTTCTGCAACCTTACATGTATGTGTGTTGCATTTGAGCTCCTTTCAGGCTTTTGTTTTGGGTCCAGGGTTTCATTGTTTGGTTTATCTTCAACTTAAGCTGCCTAAGAGACTGTTGTTTTTCTTAGGAGTGGATGAGAGATGGAATATTGGACTATGAATGCTGTTGCTGCTAATTGTTAATGTAATTAGAGCTATTTTAAAGAGAGGTGATTGTAGGACAGATTTTTCCTTTTTTTTTTAAATTTCCTCACTGTTTTTTTGTTTTACTGCCTTGGCTTCAGGTTTTTGTGTGACGCTAATTGGACTGATTTGCTTCACAAGACTGAACTCAATTTAACTATTGCTTGTCAACATCTGTTTCTCTCTAATAAAATTCATAGAATGACTCTTTTTTTTATGGTTGTTTTATAGTAGTTAGTGTCATAATGAAGTAAAGACAGGGAAATATGCAAATATGAAGTAATGACTGGTTAATATATTAATATGATAATATCAGTGAATTTTTAACTATCAGTTTTTTGGGAGGCATTTAATTACACAGAGGATTTGCACTGTTTCCAGCATTTATTATGTCATCTGTTGAAGGAACCGCAAAAGATTTAATAAACTGTTAAGCTTTTGTTATCTTTAATTTTGTCTTTGATCAGTGTGCAGGTCTTGTGCCTTTGTTTTTTTTTTCCCCTCCTTTGGCATGGTCTGGCAGCTGTGCATGCATATTGTCTTTGCACCGTGTGTGTGTTGCTGATGGGTATTTTCTTGCTGTCATTCAGCTATGTAGCTTGTATTTAGATTGTCAGGTCATGTCTACATGAGAGTACAACCTCCCTCTTCTTTCCTTTTCATTTTGTATATTTCAAATGGCAGAGAGAATAGAAGCCAAGCGCACATAACCTTTTAACATACTTTCACCACATCCCAAAGTTTTTAATTCCGTCTTGTTAAATGCAGTCTGTTCAGGCTCATGGCGACATCTCTGTGTTGTGGGCAGCCTCACATCTGTGCCCAATGAGCTCTTTGAATGAAACCTATTTGAAAGTCTCGCTTCAGTCACATTAGTGGAATCTGTGCCTGTTCTTTTTCTTCAGCAGCACTGTGACCTAAATATAGACACAGCCCAGTGGGGTCCCGCAGGATATCTTAGAAGCTCCTACCAAACAACAATGTTTCCTCTGATCAGCACATGCTTCTAATATATCCGGGTGTTTATGATCCTATCGTATCAGGATGTTTCACCGCACACGTAAGCTGGGTGTTGTTTGCTGCCGCCGCATCTCTGCTCTCTTAAAGGGACGGCGGTTCGAGGTGGAGGAGAGAAAAGAAGTGTAGCCCTCAAAGTTCCATTTGTAATGCGAAGCGAGAGGCTTATTTTGGTGAGCACAAATTAGGGGCAGAGAAATGCTTTACCTGCAGCGCGGACTAACGCAACACTCTCCATTAAAACATGATTGGAAAGCAGGACCTCCTGGTCATAAAAACCACAGTAAGACCTTTGTGTTAATGGAGAGCTCATGGCCTCAATCTTCTCTTCTTGATATTTCAGATTTTAAGGCTGGTTTGTAGTTTTGCTGTTTGAAGTATAAAACTTCTTAAATCTGACCTGCAGAACAAGCAAGTAATCTAAGGCGTGTACAGGAGACAAATGAAAGAAAGATTTATACCTGCAAATAGTTTTATGTCTATTTCAGTTTTCTTTTTTAAGTTCAGATAGAAAGCCTGAATATTGTTGTTTAGTAAATATTCAGTGAGATGCCTAAAGATCATCATCATACAAATTTGTTCATTCTATTTGGCTAATTGTTTTTATCCATAAAATAGAATCAAAGTGCTTTTTTTTTTTTTCTTTTATGAGTTATTTAGTTGAGCTTTCCACCCACCTCCTAACAGCTAAAATACCCCTGGGCTGAGAATCACTGATTTACCAGATCAAAAAACATGATTTCAGAGTAAAGTGAAACTTTTTTTTTTCTCCCCTCCCTGGCTTGCTCATGGAGAACACGAGCAAGTGTCTGATTCAGCACTGTGTATTGGCTTAAAAAAGGTTTGTTGTGAAGTGTGAAAAAACGTCTCCCAGAAGAGGTCCGCTTCGTGCTTTCATCCAGGAGAAAACTCTGACTTATCTGAAACAGAAAAGAGGCTCACTCAGCGTGTGGCTAGGTGGTGTTTAGTACCGGTCGTGAGGTTTTTTTTTGTTTGTTTGTTTTTTTTTTTTTATCCCAGGGCCCC
>VUQS01031628.1:0-24080 GCA_015108495.1 Heterochromis multidens | reverse complement strand
TCCCCAGAGCTTGAATTACTTTTTTTTTTTTTTAAAACCACCAGAAGTTTATCATTTAAATTCAAAAGTTTTACCAGCCACAGAAAGTTCATGAAGTACATGTCAAATTGTGTGTTTTCTTCAATGAAATACACCCTTCTTTTGAATGAATTCCTGAACTCATTTATTAACTGGTGATCTCTATTCCATTAACAGAGTTAAAAATGCACCTTAATTCTTTAATGAATCAACACAAAACAAAAGGCAAACAGGTCGGCCTGTTCAACTCCCCTGATCTAAAACATTAAATATGTATGTCTAAATAAGCACAAAAAAATGTCTTTTCTATCAGTGTTTGTAGAGTTTTGGTGTATGTATTGAGCCAATTTGATTGACAGTGGTCAAGCCAAGCAGCAGCCTCCAGGGCTGAAAAATGAAGCCAATATGGAAGTGGCAAAAACTGTAGTTGCCACTGAAAATAATTTGACTTCCTGTATGATGCAACCCATCCAAAAAGTTTGAATTTCAGTTTTGGTGAGTGAAATTCTAGTATTTCATTAGTCTTTTACCTGGAACCTATTACGTGTTACTGTGTGTTGCACCCGTATAGTTTATTGACGCAGCTCGCAAACCGAGCTTGTTAGTTTTAGCTGATAACTAAGCAGTCCTATTCTTGTCCAGATATGCTAATTTTTGGATCCAGATAATCAACATGGTGGCCAAAATGCTAATGTTGAGACTTCAAAATGTGGAATACAAAAACAATCATGGCTATGTCCTTCTTTTGTATACAGTCTATGGATCAAGCAGTCCAGCAGTCCTTGTTAGTAATAAATGGATAACAGAAACCTCCTTATGGTTTCTTGAAGTAGGGACATTTTTTTTATTTTATTTTGAATAACCAAACTAAAGAGTGAGGAAATTGAAGTCTATTTAATGTCCTGTACCTTGAGTTCTTTCTTATTTAATTCTGTAAGGCACAGACTTGTTACTGATACCACCGTAGATATAAATATATTGACATGGAAGTGTGTTCTATTTTAATGCATCAGTTAGTGCAATCAGTGGCCTTCATTAGCAGAACTTTATTTTGAATGTTATGAGAATGATGGGTCATTAGTAGAGAGCTCATCTGCCTGTTGTTTTCATTAGAACATGCTGCGGTGGATCAGAGTTCACTGCCGGCTCAGTACCTGAGCTTCACTCTTTAATCTGAATGCATCATTGAGAAAATAACCCTCTTACCGCAGATTGGCAGCACATTTAATTGACGTTGCTTAGAGGACCGCATGAGGTGATGCTATGTTATTCAAACACTGTGGGCATCAGAAATCCTATGGTTATTATTTACCTCTGTAATCATCCTTCTTGCTTTTTGCTAAAAAACATGGATTTTGGTCATTTGAACTTCTCTTGGATTTTGACACATAAAGAATTTTTTATGAAGTGCTCCTGAAAGTGGAAAGTTTCTGTTTGCTCACCTGAAATCTAGGTGGATTTGGGACATTATAGAAAAACTGGTCTGACAACTAAAAAAAACAGTGTGGTGTGGAAACTTAAAGTCTGCATTGCAGATAGTGTATTATGAAAGGAGTAAAGGAGACATCTTGTATCCACTTGTGAAATTTTTTAAATGACAAATATTTGCATGTTCATAGATTAGCAGAAAGAAACCTAGACTTAGGAATTTTTAATTGAAAAAAACACACATAGTTAATAATGTATTATTTTAGCAGATTATTGTTATACAGTTATACAGTATGTGAACAGTGACACAGTTTTTGTAATGTTGCCTCTCTATACCAGTATAGTGGATTTTAAATTAAACGAAGTGCAGACTTTCAGCTTTAATTCAAGGAGTTTAACAACAGTTTTGCATTAACTGTTGAGCAATTACAGCCTTTTGTATACAAATTCCCCCATTTTCAGAGGCTCAGACTAACATAGTTTTAAATATAGGGACTGTTTTTAATACTTGGATGAAAATCCTTTGTAGTCAATGACTGCTTTAGGTCTAGAACCCATGGACATCACCAAATGGTGTTTTTCCTCCCTTGAGATGCTCCTCTAGGCCTTTACTGCCCTTCAGTTGTTGCTTGTTTGCGGGTCTCTGCCTTCAGTTTTGTCTTCAAAAGTTTGATTTATTTTAGTTTTTCAGCCTAATAATGGCCTCCTTTGCTTACACTGTTCATCTCCTATTGAGAGATCCAGGGAACAACTACCAAGTACAAGTTCAAGCCTTGGAATCAACTCTCGATCTTTTATCTGCCCAATCTGGGATGAAGTAATGAGGGAACAGGCCTCCCCTGGCCATGAAATTGCTGTGTGTCAATTGTCAAATTACTTTTGAACCTCTGAAAATGGGGGACTTTGTATACAGATGGCTGTAATTCCTAAACAGTTGATGGAATATTTTTGTTAAATCCCCTTGAAGTAAAGTCGAAAGTCTGAACTTCAATCACATCTTTATTGTTTGATTTAAAACCCACTGTGGTGGTGTAGAGAGAGGCAACATTACAAAAATTGTGTAAAACCTTTGAACCTAACTGCTTATCTCTGAATATGTCATACACAGAGAATACATAAGGTGGTAATTCTCCCACTTCAAAATACACAACAACAATGGTCCAACCACATCAGTATCTGAAGCAACAATGTTGTGATGCACTGATGGACAAAAGATAAGAAGAATACTATCCTTAAGAGAGAATGCAGTCATCTTTTGTGTGTGTGTTGTATTAGAAAGCCAGCTAGTATATGTGAGTCCCTCTGTTTGGAACTGGTGTTCTTCCATGTGTTTATAAAGAGACAAGAGTGAAAATATAAGTAAAAATGAGATAGCAGAGTGCCAGAGTTCACCTGGTGTCCCTTTACAAAATTAATATTTTATTGATCTGATTCCACTCTTTTCATTTCACTTCAGACTGAGATTCACTTCTGCATTTTGCTTCTGTCCTTTGCTCTTTGTTTCACCGTGTGTGTGTGTGTGTGTGTGTGTGTGTGTGTGTGTGTGTGTGTGTGTGTTTGTTTCATCCTCAGGGAAACAGAGTAGAGACTCAACATCCATGTTCCTTCTAATGGTGCTAATGAGGGGTGACTACTCTGGTTGTAAAAAGAGGTCAAATTATATAGAAGTCTATGGGGAAATGACCCTCGATGTCCTTGCTCTATGACCTCAGTAAGCATTTTACTAATAATAACTTTAAGGTCTAATTTACTAGTTACAAATCTTATTGAATACAACATGATGTTCATTTTGTAAATTATGGTCCCATTAGGCTGCAACCACACAGGGAGTGATTCGATTGTCGCCCATTGCTGTGAAGCTGACATTACAGGCTGCGGTTGCCTAAACCTTTAATGTATTTACTACAAGATTATATATCAATCAGCAGTAACCTGTGCTCTTATTTGTAGTCACTTCAATGGCTCCACTCATAGTTGAGTAAAGTTTATCTTGGGATCCAAGTCGCTGAGTGTCATTGACTTTCTGTGTCGATGCAGCTTTAGAGTCAAAAAGGAGGACAAAGCAGGATATTGTTTATTGTGGACCTACCCTGTGACTGACCCTATGAATGTGCAGTGTCCATCATTTTCTTAGTCAGATTTAATCCACCTCTTGCTCACATCTCGTTTCAAAACATCAATATAGTGTTATGGTAGCTGTGTCCATCTTTTATATACAGTCTGTGAGTTGGATCTCTTTTTTCGTTGGCTCTAATGTACACAGCGTTTCTGGTTATAAATGAAATGGAGAGGGAATGGGGATATGTGGCCGACACACACATTTGTTTTGGTTTGACGTGCTGGTGCTCAAATGTGATATCCAGAGGTTCTGAATTATCCCTTATTGTACCTTTTCAGAAATGTAAGAATGGTTATGGCTGAATTTTATATTAGCAAGTTAGATATTGGATTGCACATTGAATTTCCACCAGCTGCAGTTTTCTCAATTATGAATCAGCGTTCAGCATCTGTAACCTTCAACTGAGTTATGACACATGTATTCTGTGGGAATGTGAATCGCTTTTCTGTGTAAGCCAGAAATTACAGTATAAACCATAGAGGTTTCATTAGAAGTAACAGTATAGGCAGTATAGGCTTCTACTTATTACTTGTCAGAGAACAAAAGGCAACATTTTAAGATTATAATGTGTGGTTTTATACATACTTAATGTGGGATTAGCATTTGATAAGATGCATTCATTTTTTCCAGCGGGTTTGAAAATACTTGCCTTTGAAAAGAAGACTCTATCAACTTTGTGTACTTGCACCAGCTAAAACCATAACTTACATTACTTTTTTAGAAATTTATTGCTAACTAACAGATTTAAACAAGCCTGATATCCTTGATAGCTTTGTGGCATTATCCCAAATAGCTATGAGCTTAATACAGTAAAGCCCCTGTCTTGTTGCAAATCCGTCTCCTTTTAATATGAAATAGATAATTCCCAGGCTTATTTCATTGTGTCCAATTACAAAATTAGCTCATAGCTGTGGGGTTTGTCTCATGCTCCAGTATGTGGCTGTCTCACTTCCCCACACATGTGAACTGCATTGTTCATTTTTGAATATATCATACACCAGTTTAGTTCATTTTTGCAACCTGAAAACTTCACTCAAATGACAATCTGGGAAAAGACTCCCACTCTCTGTTTGTATGCTTGAGAGCGTTGTATAGGAAGTCAAGTATCAACTTAAAAGTGTCTGGCAAGCTTCAAAAAATGAAAACCACAAATCATATAATAACAACTTTATTGTTCAGTTTTTTGTTTCAGATTTAGCTTTCTGTTTATACTGATACATAAACAGGATGTCACTAATGTTCTCTGCCTTAATGGACAAAGAGTCAGTTGCTGGTAAATATTGTAGACCTTCCTCACAGTCTATATAAACAGTATTTTCTTTATGCTGACGATAAAGAAAACTGAGGAGGGTTGAGACTAGAGTGATATGTATAAGTAAAATGTATTCTACCTTATTGCTGCTCAATTTTTGGCTGTTAGTGTTTGTGTCAGGTTTATAACTTTAGGAGAAGAACTTCAGATTTATCTTGATGAATGTTGTGAAATCCTTTGAGATAAGCTCTCTCCAGCAGACAATATGAAAATTGAGCCATTTGCCTGTGTCCATCAGAAAAATAGTTTTTGTCTGTGAATCATGATGAAAGAAAGAACTTTAAAAACAAAAATTATTAAATAAATAAATATCCATTCTGGTACTCACTATCAGGGATTGATGTAACACAATTATGATTAATTATTTGACTCGTACTTGAAAGCTTTTCCATTTCCTGTGCCTGACACTACACATTTTTAAGGGGAAAGCGTTATATACTGAAGGGTGGGCATTTTAGGTTTTTTGGTATGTATATTTTTTAGGAATAATGGCTCAGTAACACTAGAGTAAAAATAGGACAGCAACCTCCTTCCAACTAGGAAAAATCACTGGGTGCCGGTGATTGCATTGAATTTTTTGCTGTTGGAGACTGATTGCAAGTAGTTGTGGCGACCACTTCAGATCGCAAGGTAATTGCACAGGTTGCCTGGTGGGAGGCAACTTATCTCCAAAAATCGTGGTCCAACTTGGACCGACTGCAATCACTCTCAGACAGATTGGCAAAGGTTTAAAAATAACTGCCATCTAATTTATAAACACAGATCACCAACACGTTGCAGTCAATCTAAAGCACCAATCGTGAGGGAAAAATGAGCATTCCCCAACCAGTTGGGAGTAGTTGCTGGAGGTTGATCGGATTATGGTCGCAGGGAAAGTGATCGTTAAAGTCACAGTCAGGCAGGTCTACAGACCGGTCAGTGAGCCCCTGGCAACCACTTGTTGCTAGGGAACAATATGTATTCTCCAGTCAGATGACAAAAACCTCCTTGTGATTGCTTTGGTTGCTAGCATATTGTTGTGGTTGTAGTTTAAATGGAAGTGACAGACTTGTCTAAAAACACTGGCCAGCAGACAAACATGAAAAACTACAGGCAGCTGTGGCAATCTGCTAGTAACCAAAGCAATCACTAGGTTGTTTTTGGTGCATGTAATTGCCAACTTGACCCCATTCAATCACAAATTAATAGCAGACTGACTGTCTTACCGCAGTTTTATCGCTGTCTTTACACACCAAAGTCACTTTGAAGACAGCAACTGACTGCAAGCGGTCGCAGACTGGTCCCCATCTTCAAAGCAACCATTTCGAAGGCAGCGAGATTGCACAACCACTGTTTCCCTTGTGTTACTGTAGCATAGCTTGATAGATGGTAGATTCAGGTTAACAGATTGATGAAATGTATAAGAGCCAAAAAAAAAGTGACTGTGGTTAACAAATACATTTTTTAAAAACAAAATATGTCAGGGCCAAAAACATGCGCTTAATTCATGGGCTATTATTTCACCATCAGCCATTGCACCAGCTGTGTTTTATTTTTTACTGTTTTGCCTGTGTGCTTTTGCCCTGTCTTCTCAGTGGGAATGGAGAAACCGGAAGTGGTGGAGCAGGTTGACCTGACTCCAACCCTGGCCCTGGGCCTTGGCCTGCCCATATCTCAGAACAGTGTGGGGCGCGTGATCCCGAGCGTCTTAGAGGACACCTCACTCCGAGACCAGCTGCGCTTCCTGCATCTCAATGGCCACCAGCTGAGCTGCCTGCTCAAAGACAGCATGCCCAACTATGAGAAAGGTGGGTTACAGATTCACTGTGTTCATCCTCTGGACTCGTTAAAAGCCAAGACCTTGTTTGACAGGCACTCTCATCATTATGCTGCATTGTTTCCTGGCTGGTGATAGTCCCTGTAGCTGCTTCTTTCATGCACACAGCAGTGTGAGTATGCCAAATAATTTAAGGCATAGTTCATTCCGAAAATGAAATCTGGAACTTTTTCTTCACCTCATGTCAGTCAGAACTCTATTGAAGCTGGTAGATTCATCAAACACACATGAGTCAGTTCCCATTATTCCCTATTCCTCAGCCTTCTCCCAAACTATTAAAGTTAAGAGAGGTATTGTACTTTAACTCCAAAACAAAGTAGCAGTACTTTAATCCAGTTATTGTCAAAATTCCACAAACTAACAGACGATAATCTGGTTTATGTACAACAGTAGGCTATTGGTTTGGTCACCTGCTACTCACATTCAACCTATTCATTGCTTAAAGCTGCACTTTAGAATATTCTTATGTTAACGTGGGTCAGATGAGTAAGGATAATGTGAAATGTTCTACATCACTGTAAATATACTGTCTTTATTCACTGTCACAGTAGACAGCTGTTCTCACTGAAAAGCCTTTGATAAACCACCCAGCAGCAACCTGCAGATAGATAAATTTACAAATTAGCTGGTGAACACAGTACAGCCTTTAGCAGTTGATGAACCAGACATTTCCCTCAGGAGTTGGAAGAGACCAAAACCTGAGCTAAAAGAAGAGTAAATTTTAAATTACTTCCATCTGATAGACACCAGTGTGAGTCTACTGGCAACATTGCAAATAGTAAAATAAGCTAATGTTATTTCAATAAGCTGTTGAGCTAACATATGCAAACTCATACTAACACTGTCATTATTGTATTTCAATTACAATTTTATTTGCATTCCGCTCAGTTTTGTGCATATAACAGTTGTCACAGATGGTACAGACTTAAGATAATTCAAAAATGATTTAGTCTGAGTCTGTCTCTGTGTTTTCGCATCAAAGCATCTTCTTAGATAGTTTAACCTGAAGCAGTTTGATTAAAGCGAAGGCAGCAGCATCTAACAAGTTCAAAAGAGTCAACTTAATTAAGGCTATAATTCTGAGCAAAAATACAGACTTGATCATTTATATATTTCAACATGTGTCAGATGAAAATGAAGCAATTCAAACAGACTGTTTTACTAGGTGCTAATGGGCCTTAATGGTGTTAAGCAGATGTTAAGAAAATATTCATCTTACAGTTAGAAAATCCTCTAAATGTTTGTGATTAAAGTGGGTTTTTAGTTTCTGGTTGTCAAAGATAAATCCAGTATGAATTTGCAGACATACTGTATGGCACTAAAAGCGGTTATAAATACTGACCTTACTATGATATTACAGTTTGTGACCTCAAAGGGGGACAACCCAACTCCAGTTGCAGCCCTAACTTTTAACAAACGTTAGTGCTTCAGATAGTTTTTCTTTTTTTTAAAGCACATTTACAATCCCAGCCCCCATGACTTAAAGTCTGCGCTCTGTTCTTGAACATTGACGCTGTCCCCATCTCTGTGCAAATGCATGCACATATCCACACATGGCTTTGCTCCCTACTTACATCTCGGGGTCACACTATTTGTCTGAGTTATCCATCTTTGAGTCTCTCCTCCACCCTTCTTATCTGTCTCCGACTCTTTCTTTTGCTGTCTTTCACTTTCAGGAGCATTCGATACACCAATGGCAGCAGTTACCATCAGTCAGAAGTAATTTGTCTTATCTTTTTAAAGTATGCCAGAAGAGGCAGAGAGAGAACTACATAAATAATTTGACACATAGCATTTTCTGATTTGCTAAAAAAGCTGTTTTCTCTAAATGTTTTTACTGACTACTTTTTACTTTAAACATACTATCCTAGAGAAAATGTTGTGAGCAAAGGGGGAAAAAAGTGCAAAAAAGCATAACACATTTGATCACCAAAAAAATGACAAGCATTACTAGACTGAGTTTCAGATGGTGTCTTTACTTTTTTTTTATGTTGGGATGGATGGAATGGATGGAAGTTAATAGTATGATGGAGCCTTATAACCTGAGTGCATATTCACTTTTGGCCAAACTAGTGGTACAAATATAGCCAGGTCCATACGTTTTTGGACAATCACACAATGACTTTCTGCTTTATTTCAAGGGGTTTTACAAAAGTATTGGATTAACTTAATTTATTTTAAAATCCACTGTGTACAGAGGAAGAAATTACAAAAATTGTGAATGTCAAAATACTTAATGTATGGACCTGACTGTATAAGGACAGCACCCCTATTCAATAGGTCCATCACTTTGAATTAAATTTCTGCACAACTAATTGATGTGTTACCATCAAATGTTGCATAGAAATTCATGAATCCTAGATGAAGGTTCCTACCAACCCCCTGTGGTGACATAGTTGTGAAAAATATTAATTCCACAAAGTTAATAATTCGTGGTCAAGAGTTAGTAATGAGATATACACATATTCAGGATATTTTTCGTTAACTGGTTTATTTTATCCTAACATCATTAATCTGGCTAAGCAGTCACTTAGGTAGTTAACAACTCCAAAAGTTAACCCAGGGTTTATCAATCTAATTACAAGCGCGTACGCGTGGAAGGGGTGGAGTTAGCAGGATCTGACCATTTAGAAACATGGGTGAGTCTACTGGCAGCAGAGTGACTGATTTTATGAAATAAGCTAAAACTATAATATTAGAAAAATATGAGGTTAAACACATAATACAGACTGAAAGCAACACAGCTACCACAGCCAAAGTTGCAGCTGTGTGAGTGTGTGTGAGGAAAAGCACTATACTCTAGTATTAAAAAAGCTGTATGAATTTGCATAATAGGTGCTATATTGATAAAGTTTAGCCTATGTCAGGAAGGAAATACAGCTGACTATAAGTTAACAGGTTTATCAGTATCAGCTCTATAATTGAGACACAGGAGAATATGATTGATCACAGTTGTTATCCCATTAGAGGTGTTAAAGCCTTGTTCTTTCAGCTGCAGCCCTGTGGTAATGTTTAAGTGTCTGAGGGTAAAGAATAAATATAAAGTGTAATTCAGACGTTATGACAGATAACAGTAAAATTGTTGCAAAATGTTTGCAGTCAACAGGACAAAATCAACAGGACTAAAGTTGCATCTAAGAATCCATACATCTTACTGATGCTGATGCTGATCATTAGAGGAAGACAAAGACTTCAAATGCTATTAAAACCTTTAGAACCTCCTACTATCTGTGCACAAAGGTCTGAAGGGTCTTCCAGGTACAGTGATGCTATTTTCTTAAGATCTGTTTAATCAGTTGGCGATGGTGTCATTCCTGTTGATCTCTTATCTAGAAAAGGTCTGCAGCATAAGTTACCATGGCAGTCTACACTAGTAAAAAATAACCTGCTTTTGTACAGAAAATCCAGGGTTAACCCAGACGTTACCTGCATAAGCCTAAATCTTGCTTCACAGTACAAGCCTCTAGTGTTTAGCAATTCATAATATCACTAGAGCTAACGAGAAAACAATAAAGGAGGTTACTTTCTTGCACTTCAAAATAAAAGCATTTCCTGCCAGTGCTGGCCATAGTCTGCAAATAGCTGCTTCTGTGCAACGACTCCTGCTGATTTTGAGTGATTATTGTGAATGCTTTGATTTCTAAATGTAATTGATTAATGCTTTGTTTCCAAAGACAGTTAGTACTAATGCGCTGTGGATTCTTTGATGCATTACGTGACTTTTTACGTCCCCTGACCTGCTTGAACAGCACCCTCGCTGTGTCATGAAATCTCTGATTACACTACATAGACCATAGATCATAGATTTTTTTTTTTAAACTACAACACCCTGTAGAGACTACCAAAGTGTGTGATAAAAAAGGCTCTCCAGGATGCTATTATAATCTATTTAAAAAATTTAAATAAAATTAAATCAAATTGTTGCTTTCTTTAAGAGATAAAAACCCTGTGGAGCTGCCCCTCATATTCTATATTCTGTGAACAGGCTAAGACTTAATTATGTAATTTCTGTGCGTTACGTACTTACTCATGGCCACAGGCTATTCATCATGTGATCATTCAATAATATCATGTAGCCTCGCAATAGTTTTTCCACCCAGTGTCACCTAGAGATTCTGCTGTGGTTTTAATTATACTCTTTCTTTTCTTCTTCGTCACTGAAATTGCTGTGAAATGTCAAATCTCAAAAAAAGGTTATGGGATTTGTGATCTGTCCATTTTAAGCACCGTATTCAGATCACAGGTTTACACAAAATATTTGAGGTGCCCTATTGCTCACCTGGTAGAGCTTGCACCCCATGTACGGGAGGCTGTCATCTCAGTGACCTGTGTTTGACTCAGCCCTAGGCCATTAAGGACTCAGTCACACAAGCCTAGAGACTGGTCGGCGACAATCTGGGAACCCCAACCAGTTGAGAGTGGTTACTGGAGTTTGATGGTAGTCATTGTGAAACTGATTGCTCATGCAGGCCTAGAGACTGGTCAGTGACCCCCTGGTAAACACTGATCACGAGAGAAAAGTATATATCCCACGACCAATTGGCGAGTGGTTGCTGGAGGTTGCCGGCAATTGCTGGAGTCTGGTCACAAATATGGTGCTGCACCAAAAACTTCCTTGCAATTGGTTTGGTTGCCAGCAGGTTGCTGCAGTCACCTGTAATTTGCATGGAAGACACCGACCTGTCTGCAAATACTCACAAACTACTTGCTAAGTGGTAGTGAAACTGTGAAAATGTGTGATGCAAACCGGAAACAGAGACCTTTTGCGTTCAGAGTAAAATTTGTGCCTTACCACTGTAACCAACACGTTTCAAAATGCAGCTCAGAGAGTGTTTGCAGACAAGTTGGCATCGTCCATGCAAACTATGGGAAACTGCAGCAATTTGCTAGTGACCAAAATAATCACGTGGACATTTTTGGTGCAGCACCCTCTTTGTGACCGATTTCAGCGGGCTACAGCCAGCAACCACGCCAACCGGTCAGGGAAGACACATTTTTTGCTATTGACCAGAGGTTGCCATGGGTTGCCAACCAGTCTCTAGGCCTGTGTGACTGAGGCCTTACTACATGTCATCCCCTGACTCTCTCCTTACCTTCCTGTCATTCAGCTGTCACTATTTGATGAAGGCAAAAATAAATCTTGAAAAAGAAAATTAAACTTAAAGACAATTATGTTAAGATTACCCTTGTGTACTCTGTGTTTCTAGCTAATTAGCAAGTGTTAGCGTGCCAACACAGTAAACTAAAATGACAAACATGGTCAAAACTTTTACCTGCTTACAGTAGCATTGGTGTGTGTGAGTATGTTATCACCTTGATTGTGTAAGCATAAAATTAACATTCAGCTTCTCATCTTAAGGCCCACACAGTCATCAGTTCATCATTTCTGCTGATGACAACATGTTTTCTACAGTATGCCAACATGCAATTGTGTAAAACAAATGTACAAAATGTACAGCGTCTCAAAAAAAAGACAGATGTGGTGAAAAGAAGCAAACTGCAGGATGCAGTAAATGCGGCATTTTCAAAACAACTAGTATTTCCTGTAAGATGAAAAAACTCAGTACTGGCAGCACATTTTCCACTTTATTTTGGTCCCTGGTTTCCATAGAGATGGGTTGAAATGGAAATTATTTCAGCAGACCTACATTTGGATGTGTTGCCTTTTTTTGTATTCGTCCACTTGGGTAATCATGAAGCTGTTATGCAAAAGAATGTAATAGTTGTCACTGCTGGGAAATTCGCCTGGGATGTTATTTTAAGTAGCATGCCTGTTGGACACCTGTTAGGGTCAAATCTTTACTGGGTGTGAGAGAAGTTGCTTAGAAGAAATCAGCCTTCTGTCTGACAAGAAGTGTTTCTGATTTCAGTATTCAGTTAGGTTTCATCAGGGAGACAAAAAAGTAGCTCAATCGAAAAATCACTTAGCAAGGATTTATAATGCCCAGCTACTCTCAGCTTTAGTTTGGTGCACTAGTTGAATATTTTATGATTTTTTTGGTCTCTGTTTTTGCAGTCACATTTCTTAGACTTAAAGTAGAAATAACCTGCAACATTTTTAAAGTTCAGCTGTGGTGATAAAAACTTTAAAAACTCTCTCTGCCTCACTCACTCTCTGTCTGCTTAGCTTCAATCTTCATATTGTTTTTTTTTTTGTGTGTGTGTGCGCGTCTAACCTCAGGCATCTTGGAGAGCCATTAACCAATCCCTGTACTTTTAGACAGATGAAACATGGCCGGGGCCATTGATATTGCATGATTCATGCCTGTGGCTTAAAGTTCTGATATTTCAACCAACCCTTCTGTCTGGCAAAGCCACAGTGACTATTTATCATTTCTGTGCCTATGCTGCTGAGATAGGTGATTGTTTTTAGTAGTCTGTGCCTGCGCTCTGTGTGTGTGTGTGTGTGTGTGTGTGTGTGTGTGTGTGTGTGTGTGTGTGTGTTTTCACTCAAGTATACCACAACTCAAACCTCCATGTTGCTTCGTCCTTGAACAGGCTCCTGAGCGCTGAAGTAAAATGAAAGGGAGCATAATTTCATCTGTAAACATGTGAATGAGTCATAGCTTGTCATAGTTAGCATCTTGATAAATTGTACATTGCTTTGCTCAGAACTAAATGGTTTTACCACAGGCGTATTGTTTTCAATTTAAGGAACGTTATTGACACAAGAACACTGGAAAAAGAAAATACTGAAATTTAATAGATTTCTTTTCTGAAAAACAACATCCAACATGAATGATTGATGAACTCATAAATAGTCCAGCTGAACTCTCATTTATAAGAAAACAAGCAGTTAGAATATGTCTGCATTTTCTTTAGGCTAAATTACGACAGGGTAGGCAGCAACCTGAAGAGGCAAAGCACTTCAGACTGTCTTACCTTTTCTTCACATTTGTAATGGATCCGTTTGTTTTTTTTTAATGAGCTAGTAGTAAAAAATACTCTGCAAGTGGGACCAGTATCAGCCAGCTGTAGCTTAACATTGTTATTAATTAATATGTCAGAATATGGTGACAAATTGTTCATTATTATGAGGAAATAATGCCCACAGTTGGCAAATGGTTTATCCTGTAACATTAGGAATATTTCATTTAGGTCACAGGAATCCAGGTAGAAAAGTTCATCTCCACTATAAGAAGGCTAAACCTTTGCTTTTTTTTATTTTAAAAGTTTCTCCTGATTAATCACATGACAGCAAACCAAATAATTATGTGATGAAATTCCACATAAAGCATAAACAAATCAGGTGTTGCAAATGTCCTCCCCTCCCTCCCAAATTTAGATTGCAATAGCAAGAGCATTGCACATAATAGTGCATTAAAACTTCCTCCCCTTTCACTTCTCTCCAATCTAGACGTGGGGTTTGAGCAGTTTCGTGTGGCAGAAAAGGCTCACGGGAACTGGATGAAGCTTTACCTGGAAGGAAACACCTCTGAAGTGCTGACCAACATGGGCAAAAAGGTCCTGAAGCAGTATCTGGAGGCCCTAGCTGCCATGAGCGCTGCTCTGAGCAAACAGCTGGGCAAGTATGACATGTACTCCATGATTGCAGGCATGGTGTTTGTGTTTCAGGTAAGGACAGAATCATCTTATTTTTCCTATGTACTCCTAATAGTGTGGTGTACTGCTTATCAGTTTTTGATTATTATATTTCTGACAGTGAAGTTGTCCTAACAAGACAGAGGAGAAAAGGCTGTAATAAGATAGATTTACTTTAAAGGGGATCTATTAAAAATGGTCTTTATTTATCTTGTACTGAGCCTTGTTACATCCCATTAGTTCATCCACTATCTGTTTTAGCTGTTTTAGCTCCTCTTCCATTAAGGCCACTGTCCCTTTAAGTCAGCTTTCTTCTGCCCCTTTCAAATAGAATATTTGACCATACTGGGGATATCCCCTTTTACTGATGTCAGTGATAGCCAAGAAACTGTCTGAAATGAGTGGTTATAGCAGTGCCAGTGCCTGAGCTTTTAGCTCACATTATGCTGAAATCTTTATTTGAAAATGTGGCTATGTTTAATATGTGCAGCCACCATTGTAACAGTATATGTAGTCATGGTAAAAAGGTTTTACATGGGATATTAGGTCTTTAGCAGATTTCAAAATTAGGTAAATACAACCTGAGATGAACAAAAACTCATGACATGTTACACTGTGATTATTTAACAAAACTAAGCCACAATGCAGAAGCAGTGTGTGAAAAACTAAGTATACCCCATTATTGAGGAATTTGTAGAACCACCTTTATTTGAAGTAATTGTTTTCTGTCTGAGTTTATCAGTCCACATCCTTGTGGAGGAATTTTGGCCCATAATTCTTTTTATTTTCAGCCATTCTGTTGTAAATTGGCTGTGCTTGGCATCATTGTCCTGTTGGATGACCCAGTTTAAGCCAAGCTTTAGCTGTCAGACAGATGGCCTCACATTTGACTCTAGAATACTTTGGTATACAGAGGAGTTCATGGTTGACTCGATGACTGCAAGGCACCCAGGTCCTGTGGTGTCAAAACGAGCCCAAATCATCACCCCACCATCACCATGATAGACAGTTGGTATGAGGTATGTGCTGATATGCTGTGTTTGGTTTTTGCGAAACATGGTGCTGTGCATTATGACCAAGCATCTCCACTTTGGTCTTGTCTGTCCAAAGGACATTGTTCCACAAGTATTCAGGTTTGTTTAAATCCAGCTTTGCAAACTTACGCCTTGCTGCCATTTTCTTTTTAGAGAAGATGTTTTCTCCTGCAACTCTCCAAACAAGCTGCACTTGTACATTTAACATGCTACCTGAGGCCTGTCGAATCTGAGATGTAGCTCTTGGATTTTTTGCAACTTCTCTGAGCATTGCACGGTCTGACATTGGGGTGAATTTGCTGGGACGTCCACTCCTGAAAAGATTGGCAACTGTCTTGAATGTTTTCCACTTGTGAAAAATCTTTCTCGCTGTAGAATGATGGAATTCAAATTGTTTGGAAATGACCTTATAACCCTTTACGGATGGATGGGCAGCAACAGTTGCTTCTCTGAGATCAGTGCTGATATCTTTTCTCCTTGGCATTGTGTTAAGACACCTGAATGCTGTACACCAGCAATCTGCCATAACTTCTGCTTTTATAGAGGTGCTCACACTTGCTGAGGATCAGTCAAGTGCATTTGATTAGCAGCACATGGCTGCTATTTACTCTCTTAATTCCTGTGGAAGCAGTAAGGTTGTACTTTATCACACTCTGTTTCTGTATTTTGGCTCAGTTTTTGTTAAATACATAATGATCCCTGTCCAGGATGTACCCCACCTGTCGCCCTATAACAGCTGGGATAGGCTGCCCCCCTGTGACCCTGAATTGGATAAGCGGAAGAGGATGGGTGGATATAATGACACTGTGTAATATATCATGTGTTGTTGTTCATCTGAGGTTGTATTTACCTAATTTTCAGACTTTTATTATGTCCTGACATGTAAAACCTTAGAACTGAAAGAGGGTGTAGTTTCTTTTTAGCATGACCGTATAGAAGAATAAAGAAATACAAGGAAAAACATCATAAGTCTCTTTAAATTACAAATACTAAAAACACTAATCATAAATTTAAACATGTACTTCTCTGCATGCATTATGTTGGTTATTAAATTGCTCTTCACTGTTCACATAAATTGGTGAGGTTATACAACTGGAGGTTACTGTGATTTCATCAGATTTGTAAAAGACTTCTCTCTCCTCTCTCTCACTCTCTCCTGGCCTTTAAGCTCCTGTTGGTCTTACTGCTGGCTATGCCTGAAGCCCTCAGTGGTGCCGCAGCAGTGGACCTCCCCGTCCTCTCGGCCCTTCTCTCCCTGCCTTTCTACCTCCTGTGCCTGCTTCTTGCCTCAGTGCACGTCTTGGTGTGCACATCTGCTGAGAGCTCCTGTTACTTCTGCAGTCTCTCCTGGGGTCTCGTGTTTGCTGCTGTTGCCTTCTCCTCAGCAATGTTTTGTATTCTGGTCTCTATAGCAACACGGAGACTCCCCCTGGGAGCAAAGATTCACGGGAAGGTGAGTAAGTGCAGTGAAACACAGGTACAGATTGTAACAGATGTTAGCCCTCAGAGATCCATACTTACATATAGTAGATCTGCATGTAAAGCATGAATACACAACCAAACATGCTAACCCATTCTGCTGCTCTCTGATTACTTTACAGGGACAATGAGGGTAAAAGACTGAATGTTAGTGAATCCATCTATCTGAATAGAAACCTCACTGTTTTTCAAACAGATTTGCGTTCTTGTATTTGAATTTTTCTCTTCCTGTAGGTAGAGAAACATTACCTAAGAGACTTTCAGAATTTATTTGCGAGAAAACCTACTAAATCTACTGGGGCTAAGGGGGTGGCATGCTCTTGTCTATTGTACACCCACTTAGTGATTTAGTTTGCAAAGTCTTAAAGGATGCAGATTTAAATCATTTGAGTGCTTCTCAACAATCTCAGGGAAAAAAAAGTTTTAGTGTATTTTTACTTTGACAAGTAAAAAACGAGACCGCCAAAAAGCAGCTTAAAAGAAGTGTTTGAGTAAGTGCCTCTTAGTGAATTTAAAACTGCGGGCAACAATAATATGCTTCAGAGATCGTAAAGAGCTGCAGTAATTACTCTTTGATTACTCTGCAGTATTGCACAAGAAACACAAGGAGAACAAGTAAGAAATATTAGTACATTTAAACAAATGATATTGTGTACTGCTGTCGTGAGTACTGAGAGTGACGGTGAGAGTCACAGAAAGGCACCACAGGCAGTAGTTTTGGACACAGCAGTCATCACATAATCATAACTTATGACCCACCAGAAGTATGTGTTAGTGTGTTGACCCGCAGAGACCCTGTATTTTCTTTTCTTATTGGACTAGTGTGTTTGAAACATTTCTGCACTACACTCTTTTTGCATTAACAATGTGCAGTGTGTGAGGGTGTGACTTCATAAAAACGTACAAAAAAACGATTATTTAAGTTGAAGCATTGTTGTACATGTAGCAGATGATCTATTGTCTACACTGCTTTTGTTAGTCCATAAGTTCTTAGGCAGCGACACAATTTTTGTGTACTGTACATCATCACAGTAATATTTAAATTAAACAATCAGGATATAATTAAAGTGCAGATTTTCTGCTTTAATTTAAGGAGTTTAAAAAAAGTATTGTATTAACGGTTCAGGAATTGCAGCCATTTTTATACAAATTCCCTATTTTCTAATAGTTCTTGAGTGTAACCAGAGGTTTGCACGCAATTGTAAATCCTCTGTAATTCCACTCATGAAGACATCTCTTGCGGACATCTACGTCCTCGAAAGTGTTCTTGAATTGGTTACATGTTGTGAAGTTGTTTTTCTTAACTAAGGAAATAATTCTGTGATCATTAACTTTAGTTGTCTTCTGTGGTCTTTCAGGCCTTTTGGTGTTACTGAGCTGTTTAGTGCATTCATGCTTTTTAACAATGTACTAAATTGTTGATTTGGTCACTTCCCAAGTTTTTCTATCTCTTGGATAGCTTTATTTGGTTTTTCAGCCTAATGATGGCCTCCTTCACCTGCACCGACATCTCTTTACTTCACTTGTACAACTCCAGATCTTTTATTTGGTTAATTTTCTATGGAATAATCAGTGAACAGGCCTCCCCTTGACATAAAACGTTCATATAAAATCAATTGTCCAAATACTTTTGAGCCTCTGAAAATAGGGGACTCTGTATAAAAATGTCTGTAATTCCTAAACAGTTAATTCTGCACTTTTGTTAAAGCTTGTAAATTAAAACTGAAAGTCTGCACTTCAATCACATCTTGATTGTTTGATTTAAAATCCAATGTGGTGGTGTACAAGAGGCAAAATCACAAAAAATATGTCCAAAAACTTAACCTAACTGTATCTAGCTTGCTAACGAGCCTAAAAAGCATAGCATAACCATAAATAATGTCATAAACATCCTCCGTTAATTATTTGAAAGATTAAAAAAAATAAATAACAGCACTTATTTCATTTATATACGCATACTGACCTGACTGGGGAATTTAATACATGTAATGGACAATTGCTGCATATTATAACCTTATTATACTGGTGCAGTGGAACATGTAGTTCCACTGCACCAGGATTTAATCGGCAGAGATCAATGTGTGAGTCTCCAGCTAGATGGTGCCTTCCTCCGCATTATACAAAGTTTTTGTCTCTTTATTGCCAAAAATATGGCTTTGATGGTGGGAAAGAGGGACTGTTGCTGCATAATAAAGTCATGTTCAAAAAAAAGTTGTATTAGTATATAAATGTCTAATAAACTATTATATAAGTAGACTCATCAGTAGACTGTGGATCTATTAGGTGAAGTAGATGCCATGTTTCAACATACTGTCCAGTTTATTGCAATAAAAGCTGCTGACTGTGCCCATAAAACAGCGAACTCTGTAAATAAAACAGACATTAACACAATGGACAGATGGGCTGTCCGGTCCGACTAACAGTTAAAATAATAAATCAGAAGATATACACTGCCAGAATCCTTCACTCAGGTGTTAAAGAGACAGTCAGTATTTTTACTTGTTGTCAAACTAGATTGAAAATTAATAAAGACTAAAGGAAGCACATTATTTGTCTTCGAACTGCTGAGCACTAATCAGATAAGCAGAGCAGTTGTTAAACCTTTATGATAACACACTCTTGTCAGTGCTTTTAAAGGCTTTTGGTAATTCAAATTTGTTTCAGTAATTTCCTCTTTCCATCACTGCAATGTTGAATTGTACAAATTAAAGTAATTCCCAGCAATATGTTGATTGCTCTCCTAAGTTATCAATCATAGAAAGGTTGAAGTAGTTATTCAGTGGAAAATGGAAGTGAAAGGTTTGAGTCTTAAGTGCTTGTTTAAACGGCCTTAAAGGTAGCTTCTCTTTGCTGCTGCAACTCTTTGCTCATTATTAATTTATCTGTAAAGGTTACATCTCATTTGCCTTCTGGGAGCTCTGAGAAAGTGCTGATGTAGCAAAAAAAAAAATCGGAAGAAATCCACTTGGGTCATTAGGCTGGGTGAGGAAATCAACTCTCCAACTCTACACACTGGAGAATGTGGAGGGTTTATACAGTACTGGAGGTGTTTCTGCTCTGGCTCAGGTGACCTTGAAAAGACTATTTTCTTTTGAGTCTGAATGTCTCACAAATGTCATGAAAAAACTGCGCTCATAGTTCAGTTTGGCAGGTAATGATCGGGCCTGTGATGACAAATGTGCCTCTGTACCAAGCTGCAGATTTTTGAGAAATTACCAGACTTTAGTGAGGAAAAATCAAACAGTCAGAAAAACTGGTGTAGCTCAACTCATGTAGAAAAGAAAACTTAGAGACAAAATCATAAAGAGCTCCTTTCAGCAAACTGAGCTGAAATTCTGGAAAATTCTTGAAACACCCTACCTGCCAAGTGCCTTGAAAGGCTGTGTGAGCGTGTGCCAGGTGCCCAGTGGAGAATTCACTTACAAAGACAAAGCATGATCACAGCAAACACTAAAGCAGTGTAGTTTCTTTGGTAGCTAAAGCTAATTGATAAACCGAAAGTACTGCTGTATTGTATGTACAGCAAACTCCAGGTATTTAGAAGCTTTTAGAGTGCACCCGTTTGTTTCTGAAAATGATGCAGCCACTACAGAAGGAAAGGAAACACAAATATTTGCTGTTGATTATAGCTGCAACTAATAACTGATTTCATTCTTGTTTAGCCTGGAGGTATTTTCTTCTTAATTGAATTAGTGTTGAGTTTATTAAATGCCAGTGAAAAGTGAAAAAAATCAGAAGTTCCAACACAAAAACTCAAAGATGAGATTTACAATGATACAAAACAGAAAAAAAAAATAAATCCTGACACTTGAACCAGAAAACGATTTGGTATTTAGCTTTGATAGATGACTTACCTGATTAACTGATTTTCAGCATTTTCAGGTCTCTGTTATAAGCATGGTCTCTGTGTGGTTATTATGTAATGCATATGAAAAAAAATCAAATAGGATTAAATCTTACATAAAAACATCTTTTGAAGGATCAGAGTGCTGGATCCTGATTTACAGACCCACAAATTTTAAATTAAATGTAAATGTTTAATCAGTTCCATTACAGTCAGTGATTTGTGAAGCCTGTAGCTGAGTGTTTTCTCTGTCGTGGTCTTGGTGTTACAAAACCTGACGTAACAAGCAGAAATGAGAAATCGAAGGATAGTCCACACTCATATGCAGGATTGGCAGCAGAACATATGAACTGGACGGTCATCCAACATTGACAAGGGGGCATTCGCTCAAGTCACTTTGCTATTACAAAAAAACCCCAAGAAAACAAAAGATGCTATGCATAATTACAGCCATACATGCATAGTACACTCATGGAGAAATGTAGCCACAGTTATATAAGTGTGAAAATATCTGTCTTAGCTTGCAGAGGCAAAGCAGGAGAGACATTTTCTCTAGGTACACAAGTGGATCAATGAAGTCACCACACACTACAACAGCTGACTGTGAGCACACAGTATCTTCAGCACATTCCCATTTGTTTTGCAATTTTTTAATGTGTCATGTTTTAAAATAGCTGCATTACCTGATGAATGACCTCTTTTTAGATTAAAAAAGACATGAGGGCTACTTCCCAAAGTCTGACCTGCACAGGTCCATCCGCTCAGTGTCGTCCTCAGTCATGCTGGTCACCACAACTGCTGCAGAAGCACTAAACTACCGAGACCCAAATAATTAAACTGAGCTCGCATTGCAATAACTTATCTGCGATATGGGTTTTTCATTACCAAATTGTATGAATTAGTGTAATTCATAGTTGAAGTGTAGCAATAGAATTCAGCTGAAGGGGCACAGTGACTTTATTGTCCATAACGCCGACACTGCTCATATGGTAGTCACACAGTAGGCCCACCCTAAAGCATACCCTACTTTATCCTCCTTTTTGGCTCTTGTGGGGACCATAATGCACAAAATGAACATCATGTTGTATTCAGTAAGAAGTCAAACTAGCATTCGAGACTCTAAAGTCATCAGAAAAGTGTTTACTGAAGTCGTACATCAAGGGGAGCTGAAGGGCCATTTACCCAAAGACTTCTATATAATCTGTTATTATTTTAGCCACAAGAGTCACCTCCTGCTGGTCATTAGAAAGAATGCAGGTTAAAGGCACTTAAGTGTCACTTTTCAGACCTGGAAGCACTGTCAGTCTTTTATATACAGTATAATCTATGGTCAGGTCTTAAATCATTCTACAGATATATTGGCACGTTTAAATATTCATAGAACAACTATGTTGAGCTTCCATACCATGACCTGCTGTTGATGTTGGAATTGATTTTAAATGGTTATTGATTTCTTTAAAAGCTACATATGGATTTTGTCCTGCTGCCACTCTAGGGTGTACATAAAAGTGCTGTCGTGTATCATGCCATGTTTTATTTCTCGTTCCAAAAGTGGTGATTAAGCACTTACAATCATGGCCCATCTCCACAGCCAAGATCTTTTTAATAACCTGTGGGAGGAAATGCAATTAGTGGACTCTGTGTCCTCTAAGTCATGACTGACAAACTCATTTTGATACTGAGATTAAATAATGGAGCTGGTTTATTGTTACACTATAGTAGTATCAAAGGATGAAACTGATGAAGTCCGAGAAAGCCCTGAGTATTTTTCTGACAAGAGGAAATCTGCTCGAAATTATAAACTTTTGGACAGATTTCACAACAAAGTATGTTTAAAATGTACTTGAAACTACTATGGGATATACGATGTAGAGCTGGGAAATGTACAGATTTTCAAAATGGGACAAGAAAAATGTAAGAAATAATCCTAAGGTACAATATTATTGTTTATTCACTGGAATCCATTTGGATCTAAGTGCAGAGCTGTGTCTGGTTAGGCTTGACAAATAACTGCTTTTTGGAAACTATCCAAAACATATTTTCACTCTGTCCTCATTAGTTTCACTGCGAGGTGGAAACACTGGAAGAAAAACTTGCTACTCCAACAAAAACGTGATTGAAAATGTGAATTCCATTTGAATGAGTTTTAATGACCCAATGGTGAGGCTATTTAAAAAAGCAGCTCTGTACAGGCGGTGAGAAGAAGTGTAAAATACCTGAAATGTATATCTTTCCATAGTGTAGTGGTTTATATTTGCCTAACAAGCGAAAGATTCCCAGTTCGATCCCAGGAGGAGACACAAATCCCATTGGGGTTGCGTCAGGAAAGGCATCTGGCGTAAAAAATCTGCCAAATCAAACATGCGGAGCTACTTGCTGCAAGAGACCCCTTGTGAGTAAGAGAGCAGCCAAAAGTGGCTTGTATCTTTCCAAAAACAAAAAAAAAAAAAGGCTAAGAACCCCTTAATAAATGATTTAATTGAGTCTCTCATTACTTTTGTAAGGAGCTTACTCTATTCTGTCACCAGTACAAGAGTTTAATATGATTTCTTATTATGCCTGAGTGGAAAAAGTCGTATTTCAAACGGGTGAGCTGGGAAGTCAGTCTGAATCAGAATCTGAATCAGCTATTTCACAGCTGCATGATGGAAAGGCAGGATCAGTGGTCTGCTGGGAGAATATGTTAAATCATACACACATACTGGACACAGTAATCGCTGAAATACTTTAAAAGACTATCGGTTTCATGGTAAAAGATGTGGTATTAACTGGCATAGATGCAAAGATGGCACCAAGGATCCTCCAATAATTTTAGACCGGAAAGTACATTTAAGACTAAAAGGTCATTTGCTATGTCAGTTTGCTGTGCTTTGTCATGAGCAGAGCAATATTCTACTTCAGCACATTAGGCTTCAGGTCAAGTCTTGATTTATGTTCTACTCTACATGTCAGCCCTGAGCATGCTTAAAGAATATTTATGGATTATTGAGATTTATCTTTATCAAGTCAGTAGACGACCATATCATAGCTTACGACCACACCCAGAAGCTTAGCATTATACAGTGGTGTGAAAAAGTATTTGCCCCCTTCCTGATTTCTTAGTTTTTTGCATATTTGTCACACTTGCATGTTTCAGATCATCAAACAAATTTTCATATTAGACAAAGATAACCTGAGTAAATACAAAATGCAGTTTTTAAATGATGATTTCATTTATTAAGGGAAAAAAGGTGTCCAAACCTTCCTGGCCCTGTGTGAAAAAGTAATTAACCCCTCTTGTTAAATCATGAATTAACTGTGATTAACCACATTTTTTGTAAAGCTGAGTTCAGTTTCACTGCCACACCCAGGCCTGATTACTGCCACACCTGCTGAATCAAGAAATCACTTAAACAGAACCTGTCTGACAAAGTGAAGCAGGCTAAAAGATCTCAAAAAGTAACACATCATGTCACAATCTAAAGAAACAGCTGAGAAACAAATTCATT
>VUQS01031627.1:0-21190 GCA_015108495.1 Heterochromis multidens | reverse complement strand
TTCTCTTTCTCTCACCTCTGTTCACTCACCTTGTGTTTTTACACCTCTCTGCATTTAATGAGTTATTATTAATCTCTGGGTCTCTTCCACAGTGTGTCTTCCTCCCCTCACCCCCAACCAGTCGCAGCGGATGGCTGCCCCTCCCTAAGCCTGGTTCCGCCGGAGGTTTCTTCCTGTTAAAAGGGAGTTTCTCCTTCCCACTGTTGCCAAGTGCTTGCTCATAGGGGGTCGTTTGATTGTTGGGGTTTTCTCTGTATTATTGTAGGGTCTTTACCTTACAATATAAAGCGCCTTGAGGCGACTTTTGTTGTGATTTGGCGCTATATAAATAAAATTGAATTGAATTAAAAAGCAAAAGCAATACTACCAATGCTTCCAGCAGCAAAAGGCTCAGATCTGCTGTAAAATACAAGCACACCATTTAGGTGTGATTTATGTTACAAAAGGAGCAGCAAGTCCATTAAAAAGGTAACTAAAAGGCCTTTCACACACTTAGCATTATGATGTAACATTTCAGGAAAATAACAGGTATATTAATAATGGCTGCATTAAATTCCACCTGAGATTTTCCCACAGTGGCTTGTCAAGATGTCTGCTGTGATAAAGGTCTAATGCAGCTGTAAAAAAAATAAATAAATAAATAAATAATGACATGTCATGGACAGAATCAAAATCACTAAGAGTCACGGTTTATTAAATTCACTGCACCTTACCACTATACTTCATTTTAAAACTGCTTTACAATCAAAGATGTGAGAGGTGTCTCTGAGGACTGAATCTGTGATTTCGTGTTTTGCGCTTTGTATTTTAAAATAGATTGTTATGCTTAAAAGTTAAGAATTCACTTTTTGATTTGGTTCACAGTTTTCCAAGGTCCTCTTAAAACCCTTGCCAGTATTAAAAGCTGACGCAAAACTTTCAGTGCTCACACACCTGAAAATTGTGCAACTATCCTTCATTCTGTACACTGAAACTGCTGTAAAAGCATAAAATACTGTAAAAACCAAAAATCTCACCAATGGGAAAGTAATCATGAGCCTCTGTTTCAATAAAAAAAACTATTCCCTGCAGATATACTCCAGTAGTCTGAACTGTTGTACAGTGACAGTCTTATTACTTTAGACATTTTTCTAACTCTGAAGAACGTGGATGTGTGGTAGTTGTTGTCAAGAGCAAAGGCAGGGTTTTCAAACATTATAAGCACAATGAGACACTAAAGCCTCTTGTGTCAGCCTGAATGCATTTTGCAGATGTGCTTAAGCTCTGTTTATGAAATACCTTTTTCCGCTCCAGCTTCATCCCTCCTCTCCATCAGCAGGTAGCAAGGACTCTCAGGGAGGAAGGGCAGCACACACAGCTGCAGCATTGCGGGCAATGCGAGTAAGGAAAACAGATAAATCCAGGTGGACTCCTGCAGTCAAAACATCAACAAAAGAACTGCATCAAAGCTTCAGATATGGAACGGCTACACCATATTACAAAGAGATGCTGGGCAAATCAGATGTACATCACAGCTGTTACATAATGCTCCACTGAATGAGTAAATGCATTTAGTTTTTTAAAGAATTTCTGCAAGATGACGTGGTTACTATTTATATTATGTAAATATAACATTAGTTACTGTGCTACGAAATACTGAATAGGTTCACGAGGAATGTGAAGGATTAGTAAAGTAATGCATTCCTTCTTCCATATACTTACTTAAACCAGAAGGGGAATCTTTATATGGGTTGAAGGCCGTCTGCTGCTCTAATTAAATGTGAAGAGCATTTCAAATGTCAAGCAATGGAAATGAATATTGCAAAGTTTCTAGAACTCCATTTGGAAAAGAAAATTTGCAACACTGAAAAAAAACAGGATGCAAGCATTTAACTCTGCATTCAGTGCAAAGACAATATATGACAAAATGATTTTTTAAAAATATGGGCTCAATTTTAATTTGATGGCTGTCACGGACAGCAAAAAAAAAAAGAAAAGAAAAAGAAAGAAGCTTGACAGACACCTGTTACCATGGTGTTGCATCACCTCTTAACAATAGGCTGTAAGGACATGTGAACTGAGGGGGAAATTTGCTGCAGTTATGAAGGCAAATACAAGGTTTCAAGCCTCCTTTGTAGGAGTTTTTGTTTCATTATGCACCCATTATATTCAGTGGATCACAGGACTGGACTGTAGGCAGACCAGCTTAGCACCTTACTACAGATCCATACTGTTGTAATGTATGCACAGCATAGTTTGGTATTATATTGCTAAAATAAGCAAGGCTTTTCATAAAAAAGACATCGTCTGAGATGTATCTGTTGACAGATATACAAGTAATTCCTGCCATGTGCACTAAACAACTTCAAAGCTTGAGTTATTAGACTACAATCTTTCTCTTCATCTCAGTCCACCTTTCATAAACCTGGACCCAAATTAGGGACTGTGTTTTTGTAGATTTTGGTTCTTTTTTGACACAGTAGTTGTATTCCATTTGTGCATCTGGCTATTAAGTGTGTTCAGGGCTTCTGAGGCCATAAAGTGATTTCCAGTAAAGAATGATATATATGTTTTTAATGTTGTGCTGCCTGAGGGCTCAAAAATCATGGTAATTCAGAATTGTTTTTTTGTCCTTGTTCCATGTGTTCTTTCTGGATTCTCTGAATCTTTTAATTATTTTATGTACTGCAGATGATGAAATCTCCAAATTCTTTGCAACTGTATATTGAGGATTGCTATTCTTTAATTGTTGAACCAGTTGCATATGCAGTTTTCCAAAGAGAGGCAAACTTCTCTCTAACTTTACATCTAAATGCCTAATCTTCTCCATGAGGCTCTTTTTACATCCAGTCATGTTACTAATTGACCTAATTAGGTGAGAGTTGTTTCAACAAATATGTATATGTATGTTTTAATTAAATACAGGGTTTAAATTTTCATCCAACTGGAATATACAACAAGACAGAAAATTAACAAGTTCTTTTCAAATGCTTTCTTTTCAAAACATGCTTTTATTAAAAATACCCTTGAAAATAGAATCAAGTATTTCTTGAAGGTATCACAACAATTTGAAGGACCATGTAGCCCCACTCCAATGGACTGATTAAAAATAAGAGTTAAGTATCAGCGTGTGAAAAAGATGAAAGACGTCACCCACACCTGTCATCACAAGTAACTATCAGTGCATCACACATGGCTATGAGAGGATACACAATCTCTTTGCAGATCTATGCTTCATGATGTCACGTTAGCAAATAGGAAGACTATGTATTCGTATGCATAGACTTGGAAGGAGATGCCATTTGGACAGAAAATGTCAGCTCTCAATTTATGTACATACTTCTCAGTATGTTGGGGAATTGCTGAGGGTTTTTTTTCTTCTTGGTCACCTTCACAAATTGAATAAGCTGTAAACAATGACATTATTGATATGCTATTGCCACATTTACAAAACTGACTGAGATCAAGATCTGCTGTTGATTGTTGGGTAGGCAATGGTTAGTGCCTTTTTCCCTCATAACTTGATTTTTAAAAAAAGTTTTGAGAGTGCTGAAAATAAACCATTAAATTTCTGGGAGAAGCACTGATTATTTATGAGTTTGTCTCTTAGCAGCAACTTTTATATGGTATACACAGTGATTAAATGTGCTGGCAATACAAAAATATTTGGTCGTGCAGCTTTAAATTTCAAATGAAGCCAGGCTGAGTGAGTGAATCACTTGTTATCTTAGGGAACACTTAGTTGTGTTTCTCAGTGAAGCCCTTCAGAGATATTTCTTGGAACATAGAAAAAATATATAAGATGTATAGCTTTTTGTCTCTGTCTCTCTGATGCTGAACAGTGGATCATCTTATCCCAGCAGGAGGTGACAGTGGCTGACTAGATTAAAGCTCTATAGCCTGCTCTCACAGATAAAGAATCTGGGCTGCAGGCATTGGTTTCTGTGATCTGTACTATAAACATCGCATGTTACCTCTGCGTAATCTTCTGGTAAGATGTAATAGAAGCTGCTTAGGCTGACTGCACTGAAAAGTGATTATTTCTATTCTAACAAGCATGTCAAGTATGCTTCAAAAAAAGAAAAACTTAATTTAATGCTGTGATGACCCCAGCTCCCTACTTGTTTAGTCTGTCTTGTTATTTCTTAAAACATCCATAATAACTCACTCTTCTTCACCCATCTCTGAGCTAATATGATCTCTTTCCAACTTTGTCTAAATTGTGATCCACTTCATGACAGTTCTTGATCAGAATTTATAACACTGGCAGCAGAACATCCACAGAGAATCCCTGATAATCAAGTAAGACCATGCTTATTAAGGATATACATAGGAAACCATAGTTGACTTGGCAATTGCAAGACAGCTGAAGAATGATAATTTGTGGGTTCACATCGAGGCCCTGGCCCATTAGTATGTAACTTGTGAAGCACACATTAAATTTTCTGCTTCACTGTCACACACCCAGATGCACACAAAGGTTTAGCTGTGCAGTCAACAATATGAACTAAATACATGCCTTTCAGTGTCTACTAATTGTCATAAACAACGAGAAATATTTTACTGCCTTATTACAAGGGCCATGTAGCTTTTCCTTTCAATTATTTCTCGTGAGAAGTTGAATGTTGTACATTGTCATTTTGGGAGTGAACAAATGCAAAGCATGAGACATGCCTTTGTTGTTGGGAGCTGACAGGAATGAAATGGAGGAGATTGTGCATTTCATGAAGCCATTGCAGCTGTTGCAGGAGGACTACTATAATTACTAGGAGGGGGGGGCGGTATGAACAGGTAACTTCTGAGATAGAGATAATGGAAAAGTCCGGTGGACTACATCTTTGATATAGCCAATTATAAATGCTAACATTATTTCTGTTTGGTTAGTCTTAATTACTTTAGCTGACCCATGCATTCCCCAGATGACAGATTAACTTGCTCTGCAACAATCTTTTCTAATAACTTAATTGCAAATCTTTATTTTCCACAACAGGCAGTGACATTAAGACTGTCACTCACTGTCAGTGTAGCATTGTATCCTTCATGTTTAACACATGTAGGATACAGTGTGCATTGCAAAAAGAAAAGTTGTCACAATAGCATCTTGTTGTGTTTTCCACAGTCAGTAATTAAGTTGGGCTGGTATTATTACCTTTAGATGGGTCAGAACTCATCAATCTGGTGATGGTGGTAGAAAAGAGCTTTGTAATATGTGTTTAACAGTGTGAATGGTTGGACTTTGACCCAAACTATCTTTTCCTAACCCTAATCAAGTTGTTTGAATGAAAAATAAATGCTGAGTAAAAATGAAAATAAGAAAAATAGTGGGAAAGTACACTCAAACCTTGGTTTCCTGGTGGAAGGTCTGATGTGTTTTTAAGATTCTAATTTCTAAAGTGTATGTTTCTATTCCAAATAGTCTACCCATACATGGAGAACAAACATTTATCTGGAGCTATCTTGTGTGTGTGTGTATAATACGAGAAAGATCACAACACCACCTCCATATGGAATTCTCACAAAATGAGAGCCTAGATGATTCATGTCCTGTGACGATGTGGGTTCAGAAATATGAACATGCTACATACACGTATATAAGAAACCAGCTTGAAAATGTATCTGAGTGACCCCTGGGCATTGCATTAACAACAAATACTTACATATTCTGTCAAAAAAAAAAAAATCTAGTCCTTAGCAGGTCTTAAAATTAGATAAATACAATCTCAGATTAACAACACCACAACATATTACATCTATGTACAGTCATCTCTTGATGCATGCTCAATAATCCAGGTAAAAGAATCCCAAAAAGCTGAATCTGTTAATCTGGACGTAGCGTTTTCAGTGGGAGAAACAGTTTCCCCAGCCCAATAGGTTGGGGAAACCTGCAGTCAGCTGAGACTGAAGAAGTCACCAGGAGGTGACGAAACGTTTCTCCCACTGAAAACGCTACGTCCAGATGAACAGATTCAGCTTTTTGGGATATGTACAGTCATGTGAAAAAAAGATTTCACAGGACTCTATGCAGTCCTGTGGAAAACTAAGCACCCCCATACTCCTTCCTTAAGAGGGAAAGTAGCAGTCAGGTGTTAAACTTGATAATAAACTTGATTATCAGCAAATGTTAGCACATCTATAAAAGCAGATGTTTTGGCAGTTTGCAGGTCTGGAGCATTCAGGTGTGTGTTAACACAGTGCTGAGGAGAAAAGACATCACCAATAATCTTAGAGAAACAAGTGTTGCTGCTCATCAATCTGGGAAGGGTTATAAGGCCAGTTCCAAACTATTTGAAGTCCATCATTCTACAGTGAGAAATTCACAAGTGGAAAACATTCAAGACAGTTGCCACTCTTCCAGACATCCCAGCAACTTCACCCCAACGCCATGAATGGTGGCCTTGGGGTGAATCAGACCATGACCTCTTCTGTATACCAAAGTATTCTAGAGTCAAGCTTGGCCAAAATTCATCCATGCAACAGGACAATGATCCCAAGTACAGCAGCAAATCTACAACAGAAAGGGTGACAAAAGAGAATCAAGGTGTTGCAATGGCCCAGTCAAAGTCCAGACCTCAACCATTTTGCCTGAGTTTTTGTTAAATAAATAATGACATTGTTACATGCCATATGTTGTTGCTCATCTGAAGTTTTATTTCAATAATTTTTTAATCTGTCAAGGACCAGATGATGTTATGTCTTTTTCAACTGTAGATGTGTTTAATGCATGCTGATGGCTTCACTATCTCGCAAGTGCTCAGTCGCTGATTGGTTAAGAAACAGCTATAATGCAAATAAAGATGCTTCTCTAGTCAAAGAAGGTCAGTTGCTTAGCATGAAGGTCACAGTAAGCATCATTTGTCAAGGCTTATCAAAATACTGCACCCCACAACAAATGACAAGACAGCCACCATAAACAGAAACCTCCAGTGAGGATGCCTGTTTGAGCTTTATAACCAAAGGCCAGAATACACTATAGCAAGGCATTATCATTAGATTTGTCACGTCTGTGATTGACTTGTGAAATGAAAAGGAAACATGTCGACACATACCTCCATTTAGAAAGGTGGTCTGCAGGTCGTACTGACAAATGTGACAAATCAATACTTATAAATAAAAAATAAATCCTTTTTTTGCCCAGAGCTCTAAAATTACACCAAGATTTAAAGTGAAAGTGCAAAGTAGCAGTGGAAGAAAACAGGGGAGGAGGACTTGGTCAAACCAAGAGTGAGCAGATTTGCATAAAGACATATACTGTATTGCCAAAAGTATTCGCTCATCTGCCTTCAAATGCATATGAACTTGAGTGACATCCCATTCTTAATCCATAGGGTTTAATATGATGTCAGCCCACCCTTTGCAGCTATAACAGCTTCAACTCTTCTGGGAAGGCTTTCCACAAGGTTTAGAGGTGTGTTTATGGGAATTTTTGACCATTCTTCCAGAAGCGCATTTGTGAGGTCAGATGATGTTGGACAATAAGACCTGGCTCACAGTCTCCACTCTAATTCATCCACCTTGCTTTGTTCACCGGTGTGCAGTTATGTTGGAACAGGAAGGGGCCATCCCCAAACTGTTCCCACAAAGTTGGGAGCATGAAATTGTCCAAAACGTCTTGGTATGCTGAAGCATTAAGAGTTCCTTTCACTGGAACTAAGGGGCCGAGCCCAGCTCCTGAAAAACAACCCCAGACCATAATCCCCCCTCCACCAAACTTTACACTTGGCACAATGCAGTCAGACAAGTACTGTTTTCCTGGCAACTGCCAAACCAAGATGCGTCCATTGGATTGCCAGATGGAGAAGCGTGATTGGTCTCCACTGCTCTAGAGTCCAGTGACGGCGTGCTTTACACCACTGCATCCAATGCTTTGCATTGCACTTGGTGATGTGGTGATAAGGCTTGCTGCAACTGCTCAGCCATGGAAGTGATTGGAATACCTGAATTCAATTATTTGGATGGGTGAGTAAATACTTTTGGCAATATAGTGTAATTGATCTTTTGGTTTACCTTTTTGAAACAAAAGTAAAAATTCTAAATGGTTTAGAGGTGAATTACTTTGGTTAGGAAAGTCCAGTACATTCTTTAAGTAAAGACAGATGTGACTTAAAGAAGGCAATCTTTTTTTTTTTTCTTTTTTAACCAGAGCAAACATGCATAGGAATGCATATTTATATTCCACTGAGTACATCCAGAGGACAACCATGGAAAAGGCAGGAGAAGGTAACAGAAAACAAATTAATCACTACAACACTCATCCCTGTATTCAGGATGGGCATTGGTCCATAAAAATTATGTAAAAGGAAGCTTTATCCAGAATTCACTGGCTTGAAAATATGTTTGTCACTCGTATATTATTGTTGTTGGAAAGATACCTCATGCACTGCTGGAGATGTGCATTATGCATATAGGTTTCTGCACAAAAGGATAAGCTCTAGACAAAAGAGCTTATACCAACAATTACACAGACAAATCAGTGTCACTTCATATGCATTAACATGTGTTGCTGTGGTTAATTTGCTGCCACACATTTATGAATTTTATTTGCATAAAGGTGCTCAGCTTTTTACACTCAATTGATTTTTCTTTGTGTTTCTTTTATGACCTGATAGTGATTATATACCAAAAGGTTACTGGAGGAGATGCTGACTAGGTGTGACTTTGGATGTTCCAGTGAAAAGGAATCAATTTGTGAAATGTGAAATTTGGAATAGCAATGATAATAGTTCTTCAAACAATGTCTTGCCTACAGGTACTTAATGCTAACAGTTACTGGGTGTACCTGTTCCAGTCAAGTGTGATGACTGACAGACAACATACCATTACAGAAGACTTCAAGCAGACAGAGAGTGGGCACTTTAGGTTGAGATTTACAAACATAAAGTTTTTTTATCCATCCATCCATCCATCCTCCCTCTTCCACTTATCCAATTCAGGGTCACAGGGGGGCTGGAGCCTATCCCAGCTGTCATAGGGCATGAGTCAGGGTACACCCTGAACAGGATGCTAGTCCATCACAGGGCTAACACAGAGAGACAGAAAACCACACACTCTCACATCCACACCTATGACCATTTTGGAATAAATATAGACTAATGTATATATATATTAAAATCATAATCCACACTATCTGAACAGGCTAGTGCCAAAAATTATAATGTCATACTTTAAATTTGGAAAAGCAATTCTGGGAAAATGAATTCCATTATTCATTTTTTGAATACGATGCCAAAGTAAGCAGTGATCTAATGTCAACAAATTGTGCCAGGAGTAGAGCACTTTATATTATTGGCTTTCTGTTCATATTACACAACTGGTTTTGGCTTTCAAAGCATCTGTGCCTTAGGCTAATGTCTGTTTCCAGCCCCAAAAGATAAACTGAAAATCTAGCACATAAATAATCTGTCATGAAAATGTTTCAGTAGCAGACCAAGCTGACATGGCTAAAGTTGTGTACGGTGGGCACTGAGGTGAGAAAGGATAGAGTGGATAATATTTCCTCAAGGGTAAACAAGGTGTGTCTGAGAACTCTTGCTGATAGCCTATTGAAATAAGGGACAGATAGAACCAATCGCATAGTGTGAAGGGTAAAAACGTGAGTTTGTTGCTGAAGTGACAGAGGCAGACATTGCTCATGGGCAAAGTCCCAGTCAGCCTGAGAAAGTGAGGAGGAATTGTGTGAGCAGAGTTGGAACTTCTTCCTTCAGTATGACTTCAAGCTTGAATGTCAAGTCAAAATGAAATTTTCTGCTATACTGAAGAAGCTTCAGAGTTGAATAAGTCTGCCACTGAGGCTTCATCAGTTCTACTGACTAATGGAAAGACCTTGACATTTAAATGCTGGTGGTTAATTCTCACCTTAATGTCACATAGTCACCAAGGTCACAAGGAAGACGTGAGAGTCACAAAATTAAGATATGAATTAATGTAAAACCAAAGGAATCTCAGGATGACCTCATAACTTCATAAGTATGCAACCTCTGTTATTCCAGGCCATACAGGAGTAATGGGCAAAAGGAAGGACGCTACAGCAGTGTTGTTGTAATAAGCAATTGTCTGCATCCACCAGATGTATAAACAATAAATCCATTCAAATTATGAATAAAGGCAGACATGTAAACAAAAGTGCGGAATGAAAGTGAGGTTTTTCAGTGTACACAGCAACTTTTAAAATGCTATATTTTTTTTCCCCTTGGAGACATTGCTTTAATTCTTTTCATTTTCACATTTATTCTGTAGTCTGTTTCAATAACAAGACAATAAACTCAATAAGCTCTTACCTTTGTGGCATTAAATGATTGATATATCACTGCTGATGGTTTTCAGGTAATTAATTAAGGATAATTTCTTAATGATTAAACCACAGCTATGCATGGTGGTCGTGGATAACGTTGGCTGCTCTGGCACTGTAGCAGAGCCTTGCTGATGTAGCACAATTTGCACTTCACGATTTATGAAATAACCTTAAAACAGTTGTGTTCTGTCAGGACAAGCAAGGCAAGCAGTGCTTGCCTTGTTAAATCTAAAAACAGACATAAATTGAAAGTACTAAAGTAAATCGATCTCTCTCTCATTTCATCTCAGACAGCGCTATCACGAAGCTCCTCGCCTGTTTGCCTCCATCCTTTACATTACTGCCTATTTCATGCTCATAGGAAACTGTAGCTCTCTCTGTATTACGGGCGTGTCTGTCTCCCGTTAACAATGACTGGAGCTGAGCAAGCTGAGAAGCCAGCAGCTTTTTTCTGGTGATTTGCGCATGCGCATTGTGGATAAACCTCTAATCTTTCATGGTAAACTGATGGGAGACCAGCATGCAAGGCAAGCTGCGGCTGGCTCAGCTTTCACTGCTCTGTGATCAGTTAGGACCTGCGCTTTGTGTGGAAACACAACTATAATTAGCAAGTAAACGAGCTTCAGTGATTTATCATCGTAACAGATGAGTTTCGTCTTGTTAACCACCTTGGCCAACATGTATGATGTAAAGATGGAGTTTGAAAAAGTTGTTAATAACTCCTTCAGTACATTAGCAAGCAAAGTTGACCATGATGGAAAGGGGACAGCAGCTCTGATCATGTCCATCTAATAAAACAGGCAAGTTGACCAGGTGCAGGCTCAGCAGCACTTTCACATTATCATCTATGAGAAACCAGCTGCTTTGCCAACACTCCACCTTCATTTTTCATTAATATTTTTAATCCCTCCTGTAGATATTGACAGTTAACCCAGTCACATGCTGCTGAAGCCTTTTAATTCAGCTGATTTTTTTTTTGTTATAAATATATTTTAATATACAAAAAAAAAAAAAATCAAGATGTAGGCCTGTGTTTCTGACCTCATGAACAACAGTTTTTTCATAGATATATGGTCCTCACAGGACAGCCACTACAAACATATGATTTATAGAATATGAGGCTTGGCATTAAACAGAATATAAAGTATTTAAAATGAGCTCAACCTTAAACATATGCAGGCAGTAATATTAATCCACTTATCACTGATGGAGAACATCTTTCTGCAGAACAATTATTTTTACCTTTGATACTTTATGCATAATTTTCCAATAATACAGTTTTATGTGTAGTGAGATGTTTTCATAATGTTTTACTGCTTCTTTTCCTAAAAGAATGGTTTGAAAAATTCCTCCCCCATTTGTCATTGTAAGCTAATAGTAAATAATTTTTGGTAACATAGTAGATATTCATTTAACTATAGAAGTAATCATATTTTACAGTTCTTCAGTCAGGAAGGAGTGCAGAAAGGTGAAGACATCCATGTAGAGTGCAGACAGGCAGCACAAATGTTATGTTTTAATCTGATCCAATTTATCTTGTGAAATTACTAAATAGTGGAGGAAGAGGTTTTTGTTTGTGTGTGTATGGGGGGGTGTCATCTCTGCTTCCCTTTCTGTAAAAGTCACCACACGCCACTGCCCTAAAGTAAACACTTTGATATGCAAACAGGTAATAAACAAGTATTAAAGGTCACTAACAGTAACAGTTGCTAACAGTAGAAGTCAGAGTTCTAAATATGCAATCAGCTCCACAGTGAATCACATTTACAAAACAGAACCCTGCAAGATTATCTGCACAGAAAGTTTTAGGGATCCTCATCAACAGTCTTATAGTGTTTCAGTTTTTTTGTCCTATCCAATGATTGTTTCCCCAGCTAAATTTGCACCACACGGGCAGCAGAGCAAGTTGCCTCACAGCAAGAAGGTCCTGGGTTCAAATCCACCATCTGGCCAGGGCCTTTTTGTGTCAGGTTTGCATGTTCTCCCCATGTCTACATGGGTTCTCTCCAGGTTCTAAATTGGCCATAGCCATTGCCTTTGAATGTGAGTGCAAATGGTTGCCCGTCTCTGTGTTAGTCCCCACAGCAAACTGGCAACCTTTCCAGGGTGTACCCTGCCTCTCGCCCTGTGGTACCTGGGGTGGGCTCCAGCCCCCATGTCACCTGAGTTGGATAAGCAGAAGAAAATGGATGGATGGATGGATGGATGGATGGATGGATGGATGGATGGATGGATGGATGATTTGCGCCTCATTCAAACCACAGTCCCACTTTCCCAACATGTTTACATGTAAGTCCATAAACTTGTGCGAGTTAGAGTACAAATGGATAAATGTTCTTCAGTTTTGTATTGCCTTTGTTATGCTGTTACATGCAGTTGTAGAGGATTTTTGTTTGTTTTTGCTTTCAACACTGAAATGCCAGAAACTCCCCAGCAGCCAGGTTGTCTGGGTACATTTGATCTCAGCATTGTCCAGTCTGGATGGAAAAGATTAGACTCTTTCACTGTCTTTACCCAAACTTAAATTGACATGTTGCTGCTCTTCAGTGTGTGAACTACTACTGCCACATTTGAAAATTTTGTGGGCCATCAGTGTTAGAACAAATTTTCTATTACTGATGAACTACTGTATTTTCCTGTTTTTGAATTAAAAAAAAATCCATCTCAAAGTGGTTTTCATTTTATTATTGACAGGTTTATATTGAAAGGAAGAAAGATAACAGCCAGTGATAAGTCAGACATATTATTCTGTTTTAGCAGAGGGAAGTAGAACCTGTCATGGTAGAGGCAGGAGTGAGGACCCAAACGCAGGATGCAATAAACAAAAGAATGAGCTGAAAGTGAGCCTTTACTGCAACTGATGCAAAAGATACAAAAAGTAACAAAATCCACAACATGACGTACATGAAAATCCAAAGAGAATAAATTGGGCTGCACACACACACCTGTTCACAAAGGACAAAAAGCAGACAAGACTATAAATACTTAGAGAACTGACTGGGGATGACAAACAGTTGAGGAAAGAGAGACAGGTGAAAATAATTAACAACAGGTGAAAATAATCAGGGAATCAGAGGAGGACAGGCAGGAAGCAAAACTGACAGCAGACATGAAAGAAAACTAAGCTTCACAGCAAAACAGGAAACAACCAAAAGAAACATCAATACAAAAACTTAAGATGTACGAGACAAGGGAAAACAGAGGGACCAAGGCACAAACACTGAAATAAGATACAGGGAGACAAACAGAAACACTGAGGAGACTACTACTACTACTACTATTGAAAATAATAATAGACATAAACCAAAGACACAGTTTATATAACTGGTCACTATATTAAACATCAAAATCAAAGACTCAATAATGCAAGAACTGAGTCCCACATTAGACTAGAATAAATAATAAATCTAAATCAAAAAATTCAGCTAACACAAAAATCGTGTTGATTTTTGTGTTAGCTGAATTTTTAGATTAGAGCAATAGAACGAAACACAAAATATAAACAGTGACAGGAACCAGTGGCAGTGATTCATAATAGATGTAGAGTACTTTAACTAATGGATCACTGAAGTCATAACAGCTTTACTTTTTACTTAAAGGACCAGTTTATATGAATTTTAATATATTCCACTTACCCATAAATAGCACTCACACTGGCTTTATGCTTGCTGAAATGCCTTAAGATACAGTTTGATTATGATCTCAGGACAGTGACACCAGAACAAACTTTATTAAAGTCAAGGGAAAAATAATAAAGAAATTCCCTCCAGACATCCAAAGTCAACAGATCTCCACAAACAGTAGATTGAAAACTGAGTGATGTGGTGGTTATCTTCTGCCCACCTATCATTTACTAAATCCATATTCCACTTTATCTTGATTTAAAATTTCTGACTATTATTTTAAAAAATGCAACTAGAAAACTCCAGCCTCAAAAACATTATTACTGAAACCAACTGCACACAAGACCAACATGATATATTCAGTATATGTCCATAAATTCATCATTCATAGCTTCCTACATCACTAACCTGACCCAGCAGCTCAGGCAGCCCCAGCACTTGTCCGGTGAACACTCCTAAGCAGATCAGGATGGAGTTGAACTGTCCAATCATACCTCTGAAGTGTTTGGGGGAAATTTCTCCCAGGTACATAGGGAGGGCACTGAGAGCAATACCTGTCAGAAAAAAAAAAAAACAGTATATTAAAATCTGGAAGGGACACACAATGTATTCATGTTTATATAACCTAAACACTCCTCTCAACCGAAGAAAAAATGCTAATATATATTGACATACTAGGGGAATGTCCATTCACATATCTTATCTAAGATCAGTAGCCTTCAGCAGTCAGTAAAGACATTGTTTTCTTAATCTGTATCTGAGTCTGTTTTGTTTTACTGCATAAATGCACAAGCACAGACACACCTCCACTGCACTGACAGCATCGTACATCAAGCCACATTTCACAGTTGTCTGTCTTGAATTGTGGGGCATTGTCACGGGTACTACTATTGATGGTCTGTGCATTAGAAATGGTCTGCACAGATAGAACAAATTAATACTTTAACACAAATCAATTTCCACAGACTACAAATTGTAAACAAGTTATCCCACTCTTCTGTGAATGTGTGTACTTTTTCAGAAAGCACATATCTGAAGTGGCTACTATTTCTCTGTATTGGAACTTAACTAAGTGCTGCTCCATTATTCACAACAAATCACCACAGTGGGTAGCTCCACATATTTGATTTGACAGATTTCTATGTGGCTTGTTAGGTGAATGCATAAACCACTACTCTATGGAGCCACTTAAGTAATCTGGGCTAATTTATAATGGTGTTTACTATCTCAAGCAGCACTGAGTCAGCACATGTAAAACGTAAGGTTTGGGTTTTTTTTAACCAAAACTGAGTTGCAGTTCACTAATAAGAGGTAGCACTTTTTCCTAAAATAATCGTGTCTGATTGGTACAAGACAGAATTTGTCAGACTTAGACTGTAAATGTGTTTTACATTCAACCCTTATCACATGTGAATTCTTTGACCAGTGAATTCAAAAAGCCTTCTTCAGTTCTAACACCAAATGGGAAGTCCCAGGTATTTGACCTTTAGTGGGGCTGTCACCTTGGAGGTAGTCCTTGAATGACCATCACTGAAAGAAGGTGGTGGCCTATGACACCAATTATCAGCCACACAGTCTTGAGATCCCTTTCCAGACAATTCAGCCCAAACTCACACACTCCTCTTGACAAGAGGTCAAGAGGATTGCTGACCCACCTGGGACTCCTGTTAGAACTGAAAAGCCTTTCAGATGAGAGGTGAAACATTTTCAAAAACCTGAAAAAGAAATCCGATTGCCTTCAACTGAAATGCTTAAGGCTGAAAACCTACACAGGGTCTGATTATTCAAGACTTTGTATGTGAGGAGAAGGATTTTAATTCAATTCTGGATTTGAAAGGGAGGCAATGAAGAGAAGCTAGGGAAAAATATGATCTCTCTTTGTTGTTTCTGTCAGTACTCCCACTGCAGTGTTTTGGATTAACTGAAGGCTTTTCAGGGAAGTTTTAGAACAACCTGATAATAATGAATTACAATAGTCCAGCATAGACGTAATGAATGCATGAGCTAGTTTTTCAGTATCACTCCAAGAGAGGATGTTTGTAATTTTGGCATTTTCTGATAAGGTCAACCAAATTTAGCTTGATATCATCATAATTTACATGATTAATTGAATGACTAGTTTCTTTGTACTCCCTCATACTACAGCTTTATGTTCCACATTGACTGTTGTACACTGCCTGATGAGTGGGGAATTATAAAAGCATACTTCTTACCAGAGTCCACCCCCATAATGAGTCGTCCAATGATGAGCATCTCAAAAGATCTTGACATTTCACCCAGAGACAGAAGCAGAGCAGCTATTACAGCAAAGCTGTTATTGAACAGCAAGGTCCCCTTTCTAAAGTCAATAAGAGAATACATTAAAAAAAAATACAAATTAACAAATTGCAAAAGACAAAAAAAAACATAACGATAGAGACTCAAAAAGGAAATCTCATACAAACCTTAAATCAATTTAAACGCAACTCGTTAAATTCAACTTCTACTGTGCTTCACCTGTGATGAAAAAAAGTTCACCTAACAAAAAACTAGCAGAACAAGAATGACTTAAGAGTTAAGCTCAAGCTCTCAGGAGCACACAGCCCATAAACACAAGTTCGTGGGGAAAATGAAGAAAATAACTGTATCGGTTCCATTTCGACAAGTAACAGTCAGTTCTTAACCACTTATTACATAACAGTTTAGTTTGACCTCCAGCTAACCACTCTGCTGGTACAGAACCATCCAGTTCAAGAGGACACTATTATGCCAGGTCCCGTCAGCTGTCATCGCTGACCCCCATTTCAAAGAGCATCTGTCTGTCCTGCCTGCTGGACTTTGTCAGTTGTCTGACTGTTCTGGTTTCCAGCCTTCTGTCCATTCTGCATCTTGCCCTGAATTCTTCTTTGGCTCTTCTTTCTTTCCTACCTGGTCCCCACCGTGTCTTCACCTTAGCCATCAGCCTCCAGCATGGCCCCTGTTGGAGTTTCACTTTCATGGCTGGTCCTGCCTTCTGGAGCAGTCTCTCCTTAATCCCCCATCTGCAGCACATCCACCTGGGCAGCACTGTTTGTCAGCCTTACCACAAGGCTACCCAATGTCTCTGGTTCCCCTGTTCTCCACCGCTGCGCTATTTGCTCGTGATCTCCAGCTCATCTGCTTACTGAGACTGTTTGGATTCATGCAGCCACTTTTTTTAATTTAGTCTACCTCCCTTCCAGCCTTTGCTCACCAAGTTGTTTTGTTTATTCCACATGCCTGTCTGTCATGTGTGTGCATTCAGGTCTTCTCTGAACTGTACAAATTTAAACATTTCTAATGTCAGGGGTCAAAGAAAAACATTTTTTTTTTCCTATTGATTTTTGCTATCTCTGTGGTGAGATGCCTAACAACACCACTGAGACTCTCAGAGCAGTGCATTTCTCAAGTTATAGCATCCTCACTCAGTATTTCAACACCAGTCACACAACACCAGCAGCATGAAAATCACTCCTGTTTTGTTTTTTGTGATGATGGTTTTTCTCTCTTGCTATGTTTAAATCTACAATTAAATCTAAAATTCGAGTAAAAACATTTGTGTAGTGGTGCTACAAATGTATATTAATCTCTTTTCATGTCTGCAGTGAAACATCCACACATCTCTATTTGTTTTTAAAAAAAAGAAAATTTACCTTAGTTTCCCTGGCAGACTTTGAAGTATGTTTCATTTTGATTGCTCCATGAGTCCTCATTAGTTTATATGTATATATATATATATTCAACACTTGTCCCTGATATCTGAATTTCAACCTTTCCAAGACTCTATAAAACTTCCAGCTGACCCACAGGTGTCTAGCCGTGAGTGTGGAGGGGGAATGAATTATACACTTCAACCTAATTAACACAGTAAGGATCACAACCTGAGAAATCCAAGGTGAATTTCAAGGGTATCTTAATTGTCTGAGTAAAATACTCTGAGTAAAAGCTTCATAAGTCTTTCTGTGACATTCTCATCATTAGTGGATAACAGATTCTTTAGAAGACGTGTCATTTCATAGCACTGAGGTGCTTTTGTGAGCTTCTGAATGTGTCCCTTGAGGATAGTAGGACATGCAGCTCTGCAGTCCAACACAAAGGTGAAACAACTGAGCTAGACTTAAACCTGAGAAATACATCACACTCGCTGTGAGATTGGATCTCATCATGCAGTATAGGTTGTCAAACCGGTACGAGTTAGTAAAGCGCAATGGCTAAATTCACCCTTAATTCAAGTAAGACCATTTCTAATCCCTACAATCAAGTCCTCAATCCACTGCCTCCATTTGAGCCATCATTGACTCTATCCTCCTCCACAGAGCTCCAGTGTGCGTGCCCAGCCCCACAGCTTCCACCACTTTAGATCTGATTATTCACCTTATTGTAAGTAAACACTTAAAACACATAAACTCCCGCCTGAGCCTGCTTTCTGGGTCCGTGCCAACCCTCAATATGACATTGTTAGTCCAATAGAAAGAAAATGTCTATGCATAAAATGGCAAGATACTGAAAAAATAAGCTTAAGTTTAAAGGCTCAGTGTGCTGGATTAAGAGGGATGTATTAGTAGAAATGGAATCTAGAGTAATATTCATAATAATACTAAACAGTGTCATTTAAATGTAACCTTTAATTACAAATCAATGTGTTTTATTTAGATTAGAATGAGTCCTTCATATTGAGATTGGGAGTGGGTCCTCTGTCATGTTGTTGTGTTAAGAGTAGCGACAATGTTAAAACCACAATGATTTTGTTGATCATTTTGTTAGATTACATCACATTGGGGAACCTACAACTCTGGCATAAACAAGGACATTTACCACCTGCCTAAACACTGTTGCAGACCAAGTGGTTTCCCTCTTCCCTGCTCCCTCCTTGACAACAGCAGTCCCTTATGGCAGCAGCCTCCCTAGCACACTACACTTCAAAAATTCCCCTTTCTTGTGTTAGTGGAGCACAGTAAAGAGCCCATGGTGCTGGCCTGCAGTCCCTTGATTTCAATCCAACTAAGCATCCCAAAACAGCGGAAGCCAAAGGATCTGTAGCCCTCTGATTGGAGTGTTGTTCATACTCTCTCATAACATAATTTTTGCACCACACTGACTGCTGTACAGCACTCCCTGATGAGTGGGGGATATAAAAGCAAACTTCTTACAGAGATATTGTAAGCACATAGGAGTCTGCTCACCTCCCCAGGAGTTTGATGAATAAAGAGGCAGACAGGGCTCCAAAAAGGCCTCCAATGGAAAATATGGACACCATAACGGACCAGAGGAGAGTCACTGTCTCTGCTGAAATAGGCTCCCCATATCTCTCAATCCATGTCTTATTGTAGAAAGCTTTAATGTACTGCAATATAAGAGTGACAGAGTGAGAGAGATATTTCTAATGTGTCATTTATAAAAAATAAATGATGAAAAGACAAAAAAAAACTATAAAAAATCTCAGTGTAAAACTAGAAACCCCCATCACATGTTTAATGAATATTACATGTATCATGTGTATACTTTTACTTGTTCAAGCTGACTTTATGACCCAAACTTTGCCAGAACAAAAGGACTGCCAGGAAATGATTGTTAAATTATATGATTTGAAATTATTTGTAACAGCTCTCCAATTTTGTTTTAATACCAGTAATAATATTGGTAAGATTTTATTTTTGGTCTTTAACATGGAAATAGATCAATATCGACAGACTTAATGCAGGCACGTCATTAGCCCTGGACCCCAGATGGTTTTTGAAAAGCCCTGGATCTCCTAAAAGCATTTTTTATTAAAGGACAGTTGTATTCAGGCATCAGTTTTTCACATCTGAGACACCTGCGTCTCTGTCTGACGAACCATCCTAACCATAATGCAGTCTGATATTTGTTAATGTGTTCAAATACACATTAACTCAGTGTATAAAATAAATTAATAAATGTGTTAAATACCTAATCATCACATCAAAAAATAGAGACTTGAATAGTTTGATTGGAACATGATGATTGCATTCTTTTTACAACTGGGGGAGGAGAGAACAGAAGGATGGACTCTATCAGCATGTCAACATACAGTCTTGCATATGACTGCTTCATCAGCATCATGGTTTTAATACTGTTGCTTAAAGTAAAAAAATGTAACAGTGAAAAACTCAAATTGTTTATTTCAGCATCATTCTGTGAAAGCAATGCACCTGACTTCAACCTTTTGGCAGTGGACACTGTCTGACCTTTTATATTAATGTTACTATAAAATCTAGTAAATGGCTTTAAAAAGGTGCTGTTATTGAGTAAAAATCCAAAAGACTGGGGACTTAGCCCAGCCCTGAAATGTTTCAAGATCCTTATAACACCCATGGCTGAATGTAATTGCAAACACTCACAATTTCTAAATGAGATCTTTGAACAGTGAGCAAACTGAGTGACTGCATTAAGAGGTGACTGAAGTACATGCTACATAGAGTCAGTGAAAGCACTGTTTGAAATTATTGGCACTTGTGTCAACGCACTTAAGTATTTAAGTGCCCTCATCAAGTGTGAAGACGTCAGTTGCATAGAAAATGGGGTTGTCATTTTTTGATCTTTCATTTAACAACTGCGACTCTATTAAATTACTTTTCAACCAAAGAATCATTCCTGACAGCACTGAAAACAGAGATGGCACTGGTCACACAGTCACTGTTATTGCTCGCTTTGGCTTAGGAGCAATAAGGATGTTCATTGTAAGCATTGTGCATCACAAGCATGAGTACTGGTTTTGTTTAACGTAATGACTTTTAATGTCACTTCAAAGTTGCTGAAAACAATTCTGTCAGTGACAGATGTACCCTTAGGCCCCCCTCCTCGGTGAGAAGGCTGGGAAGGCACCTAAAGAAGGCTCCAGGCGATCCAGGAGAGAAGGACAACTGTTGCCTAAGAGAAAACCTTTGGTGATCCCTTATGTCTCAGGAGTATCGGAACAGCTGAGACGCATTTTCTCAAAACACCACGTCTCTGTGGCTTTCAAACCCCAAAACACGCTACGCCAAAAATTGGTCCACCCTAAGGATCGGGTCCCCCGGCACAAACAGAGTAATATAGTGTACGCTGTTAAGTGCCAGGAGGATTGCCGTGACTTATACATTGGGGAAACCAAACAACCTTTGGCTAATAGGATGGCACAACACAGACGAGCTACCTCGTCAGGCCAGGACTCCGCAGTCTATTCACACCTACAGGCCAGTGGCCACTCTTTCAGTGATGAGGATGTACACATCCTGGACAGGGAGGAACGCTGGTTTGAACGGGGAGTCAAGGAGGCCATTTACGTGAAAAGGGAAAGACCATC
>VUQS01031626.1:0-18539 GCA_015108495.1 Heterochromis multidens | reverse complement strand
ACCATCTCGTGCTCCCCCACTCTGCTGATCTCTCCACACACACACACACACACACACACACACACACACAGAGTTTTTGGAAGGGCTCAGAGCCTTCATTTATTTCAGTTACTGTAAGGATGATGAACATGCAGGGTTGAATATAGAGGCTAAAGTTTGTATTTGATCTAAATGTTGCACTGCACAGCTCTTAGCCATACCACATACATTTATTAAAATGATTAAAATATATGGGCTAGATTTCAAGGCATTTGAAGAAAACTACTAGTATACAAAATGACTCAGAACCATGGCAGGTTTAAAAGGCGAGATTTTGCAGCTGCAGCAAACCACGCAGAAAACAAATAAAATGCAGTCTCATAGTCCCATTGAAGAGGAAGCACAAACACACATACACACAGAAAGACAAATTTTAATGTATCATTGGTTCACTATAACTACAACTCTATCTATCTAGTTTAAGAAATTTCTGTGGCATCATAATCCTGAATAGTTTGTATATCTTACCTGAAAAATGTTCTTTGCAAACACAAAATGGTACTGTGTATAGCTGAAATTTAAATTTTAAGGTTCAAATTTTCATGGATTTTATGTTGAGGCAAGAAGAAATACTGGGGTAAGGTCAGGAAACATTGTCATCTTTGATGAATCAGTGGTGACCAAGGTTTTTCTTTTGTTGTTGTTTTTCTTTTGTTTTTTGTTTATTTGTTTTTATTGGACTTCCTCTTCCACCTTTAGAGCAAAATGTCAGGTGAAGATGAATTAGCCTATACAGTAATTGAACACAAATTATTTTCATTTAAACATAAAATATATAAAAAGCAAACAACAAACAAATTGTAAACACAGTCTTGCACCTGTCTTATAACAGTATTTAAAACAGTAGTATTTGACTAACCCCCTAACATCCCTATTGCTACCTCTGGCATTTTCATTATGAGGAATCAATTCAGTGGCGACTCTATACCTGCACGTCAACAAACCTTCTCTGACGCACCAGATTTGTCAAACTAATGGAAATTATGTCCGGTGAAGGTCAGTAATGTCGCACAGTGATGAACACTGGAGACAAAGGAAGCCAGAAACTATGGGAGACTGTCAGATGACGACATCAGAGACAGAGCACGTGGGAAAATATTGGCAGAATGAAAGGAAAAAAAGAGGCAACAATGTGAAAGTTCCATGGATTGTCCTAAGATTATGAAAATCTGTAAACCCAGGGGGTAGTGGATAGGGATGGGGGGAAGAATGCTTGTTGGCAAATCATGAGTTTAGAATTATTATGAGATTCCCACCTGACTTTTTATATTAAAATGTATTAATACCATGAAATTCATGTTGGTTATATTCCATATACTTCATATACCAGGAATAACAGCTTTGCCAGATGGCATGTAAAACCTTTAATGTTCAGTGTTTCAGCACTGAACTACATTGTGAAACCTTATGACAAAGTAGCTCACAAAAGAGTGCTAGTGGTAATAGCAGCTGTGTGTCTGTTTGTGAGTGCATACATGCAATACCAAGTGAATGTTCATCTTTGCCTGCTTAAATAAACCGTATGGATTTTGATTCTCACGGCAAAGTAGCTGAGCTGTGTTTGCCAAGAAAAGCCAAATGTCTGGAAATTTAGATGAATGGCTCGTTTTAGGCCACGTTTGCGAAGATGGACTGACAGAAGGGGAGAGTAGCCGTCGGTCAGGGTCCTGGCTTGGATTCATAATGACCCCAGGGCAGATTACCAGCCATCTGTATAGTGCTATAGATATCTGCAGATTGCTCCTGTAGCAGAGAGAGGAAACACTGGAGATGGAAGAATGGAAGAGTGACCTTTGGGTGAATGAGTAAAGAGACAAGGCTCATAGGACAGACAGAGTGGATGAGATGGACAGAGGCAAAGAGAGAGAGAGGTGACTGACAATGATAGATGGAGACTCTCACAATCTGGAGGAAACGGAAGGAGCATGACTTACACCCAGCCATGTCCTACAGTATATCACTTATGCCTGCTTGGCACAGCCCAAGGCTTAGAGGAAGAGGAAAGGTGAAGGAGTCTGTCAGTTCCATCTTCTCGCAGGTGCTTGGAGACAAGCCATTTGTCAAAGTTTGTCATTGGCTCTGAGGTTATCTTGCCTCTCTGATAGGAGATGATAGGAAGAACATCAGAGTTGTGTGGGTGTTTGAAGGGAGGTGTGTGACAGTGCGGGAGTGTGTGTCAGCGTGTGGTGGGGGAGTGGGGGATGTTCATTTGGTCTCTATATATAAAACATCCATCACCCATCAGACATGTAGGTGTCACCTAACCAGGCAAATCTAATGATGTGATCCTGTGGAAGTGAGGAGGAGGAAATCGATCTCCACAAGTTTTGAGTGAAGTTTAACAGTATTGAGCTTTGCAAGACCACCAAGCCTGCATCAGTCATTCAGGGACTGCATTTTTTTTAAATAAATAAAAGCAGTCTGCTCCACAGGCCCAGTGGAGAATGTTGTGGGTAAATAAAAAAATAGGGAAATGTTTTACTAGCAGTGAAAAACATCTTAAGATGCTAAATGTGATTTTCTTTTTTTTTTCGTATATTAAATATACATGATCTCAATATAAATTAAATAAGCAATGTTTATATCAGTGCTGTGCCATCAGGGTAAGCAAGGAAAACAATGCTTGTCCATGCTTGTCAAAATAGACATTGATTTAAGCCTACCAAAGTGAAAGCAATCTCTCTCCTTGTACATGATTTTAAAGAATATGATGCAATAGTGGAGGTTAAACAGAACAAAGTATTTAATAAAGTACTTATTTTCTTATAATGTGGTATTGCTACTTTTACTAATGAAGTGGTTCTAAAAAAAATTCCTCCAGCCCTCATTATTTTCAGATAGTGGCAAATATCTATATACAGTGCTTAACAAATTTATTAGACCACCACCCAATGTAAGGTTTATACCACAGCTGCCCTAAATTAATAGTACTAGTAATTACCAAAATAATTTTTTACATTTCTGAAATGGTTAATCCACCAGTATGTGCAAACTCTTTAATTGAAATTATATTTTTAATGTTAAAATATAATTATTGTTGTTATCCATGAATGTTAAAATTTGCTGTTTTACAAAAAAGCTGAAAAAATAGTAAAGCACATTATTATTTTTTTGATTAAGATGCCAAATTACAGTTATTTGCTTGCATTCCTGACCAGAAAAATTATTTTTAGTGGTTGAATGTTATGCTTGACTAATTTCTGACTTCTCAGAGAACTCCAGTGTGCCGGCTATAAAAACACATGAATTCAGGAGTGTAAGGCTTTCGTTGCAATATACAGAATATTTCATTTGTAAATTGCTTGTTGGTTTGCTTTACTGGACTAAGACCATGAGCTTCATAATGGCCAGGGGCAAGTGTTAGTGTAAAAAAAGGGACCTGTCCCTCTAAACCACTAATGTGGTTCTATGTAGATGTCAGTGCCTACAAAAGAGCCCTTTGACCACACTGTCTGTAGAAAGATGATGTCCCCTGGAATGGTTAGCAACACCAAAGCTGTCTAAACAGATTTCATGGTCACTCTTCATTTTTTCTAACACAGCATGACAATGAGAGGCATCTGACATCTCTTCAACATTTACTGTACTCACCAAACGTGACTGCTTACGAGAATATGACTAATAACTGGCACTACTTTGGCAAGTCCAACACGTGACAGCAGTCAGACCTGTTTTCATTTTATCTAATCGTGTCCAACTGCTGCAGTTATTGTGTGTCACGCACTCCTGTCTCAGCTTTTTCTGAGACAGCTTTTGCCTCAGTTTGATTTACACATATCCTTAATACAGAAGGGTACTTTGGCATCATTAAGTCAGTGGGAAAACAAGCGTACCTTGTAAAATTAACACTCGAATATTCTATTAAATGAGAACAAAGAAACTGACATTTGGATAACAGACTCCTACAAATGTTGGCAAACTGATTACAGGAAGAGATTAATGTTATGTCTGTCTCTAACATGGCACAGTGCCTGAGAACAGGTTGGCTTCTATTCTCCAAAATAAAATAATAAAAACTAGGATGACCTTGAATTAGCTGGGGCTGGCTCTCTGGCACAGCCAACATGAAATCTAAAATTACTGCTGGGGGGTCAGCGGGGGCCCCTGCCGGGGGATCGGAGAACCACAGGCTGTGTTTTGCCTTGCCAGTGAGGTGGAGGAGAAACAGTCAGTGACAGATGAGTGAAAGATAAAGAGTGTGACTCCGTAGTAGAGAATCTGTTCTCATCGTATATTTTCAGTTTTATTCTTTGTATTTCCTCTGTTCAGGTTGGCCATAAAAAGCCAAGGAAAAGCCAAGGTCAGACTGAGTGAACATTGCAAACATTAAACCTTGAAAGCTGGAATAGTGAAATCTGGCCGCTCTCTCATTTCTTTTATGGAAGTGGAAAGCAATCCGCCAGACCCATTACTATTAATTGAAAATGTACAGTAAGAGGTCAAGGCTATACACTCTGATGTAAAGAACATCACAGGTTTTGTGGTAACTTTATCATTGGGGTAGATTGAAATATAAAGTGGTGACATAAAAGGCAAACTGGGAGATGCTTTAAACTAGCTTGATGAAGCAGTCACAAGAAAATTTAGAGTTTCAACCTGAAATCTGATTTTCTCTGCAAAATATGAGCACTGATACAAAACAGCACATTTCTCTAACTGATTCATTCAGTGTCTTAAGTTACGCATTGAATGAGTTTCATTATATAAATTTTAGCATATTCCTTAAGACTGTAAAAAAACAACTTCTCCAAAAGTCAGTATTTTACATCCCTTGTTGTTCTCTGCTCTTTACAGAGCAGGGTTGAGACGCAGTTCAGGGTGTGAAATATTCATAGACAGGAAAAATGTCTTGTATAGCACATCTTACCCCTAAGAGGAGTTAAGTTTTACTGATGCTTCATTAAAAAATTCCATGTAGCCTACAGAAATATAGCACAATATCTTGACAAGTGCCTTTAGCACAACATCTTTGTGGCTTTTCAACCCAACATGCCAAAGTTCATTGTTACTCCAGACAGCAAAAATGATTTTGACATTTTCTTCATCTGCAAAATGCCTCATTATGTTTGTATACTCTAGTTCCTAATGTTCTTGGCATTTCTTTACTATTCACTAAATGGTTTTAAAATCAAATATTGTTAAGAAATGTTATTATTAAATCTTATAAATCTTAAATCTTATTTTTTCCTTAAAGTTTTAACCCAACACCATTTATTGAGTAATTTAAGCTGCTTTGCAATTGTCACCATTTTTGAGCTTTAGTTATGAAATCATGTCAATCATTGCCATTAGAGAGAAATGCAAATCATGTGCTGCACATTGACAACAGTTCACCACTTCACAACATAGAGTATGTGCTAAATGCTAAAATTACATATTCATCATGTGCAAAGCATATTGAGCACAAATCCAACCACGAGGAACAAATGTGACAGCATGAAAACAATCATTTTTTCAAAAGGTGTTGACAAGGACAGGGCAGGCTACAGCACTTGGCCTTGTGATGCTTCCCACACTGTCATATGGTCTGATTCAACATTCACTTCACAGTATCTTTTCTGTCTGTCCTATCTGAACATGCCTCAGTGAAGGATGGCCAGCTTAACCTATCATCGAGTCTATAACCTATGACCTCTCTGATCGTGTAGAGCAGCTGAGGTATGGTTGAATTTCAGCACATAAATGAATAGAGGGGAGAAGGGCATTTGACTGTAAATGGTGTCCGTTTCTAAGATCAAGGGCAAATGACCATGACTGGCCCTGTGCCAGCCATCTAATCAATCAATGATTGGAGAAAACACCCAAAGGCAGTGGTACATATTCCAGCAATTTGAGGTGGAAAAGCACAAAAAAATATATAAATCCAAAGACTTCTTAGATAACATGCAGATATAAACAACTGTTTACGGTTGCTGAAGCTGTCATCTAGATTTTAAATGTTTCTAATCCAGTTTCTCTCAAAGGTGTGATAATTCATTTCTAAGAGGTGATATTGGAGTGTCACAAAGGCTTCAATAAAATCACAGCCCCCTGAAGCTATCTGCAGTCTATCTCCATTACAGTCAAGCACTCCCATGAACCCTGCCTCTGTTGATATCACCTTTCATGAAAGAGCTTTTCCTCATTGTCTCTTTTCATTTTGTTTATTCATTGTTAATAGAAAGCTAGACACCCCAGTGGTCACAGATATTCAGAAAGGTAAATAAAAGCAAAAGGAAAAAATAAAAGGCCTGTAAGTTTCAACAGCGACCCGATATTATCAATAATGTGCTATCTGTTATTGCTGATTATGTAAGGCATATTTAACAATGCTTTAGGAAATGTGAGAACAAAGAGAAGCCAAAGATTCATGGTGATTACTGGAAAGTCTCACTCACGTAAATATAAAAACCAGGAGAATATTATGAACATACTGATATCATGTCAAATGTAAGAATCTGAAACCTACAATACATATTCTTTTTGGCCTTCTAGTGATTTTAATAAAAAATAAGAATTGCAACTTATTTATTGTTTACTGTAACCAGAGCCATCATTAAAAATTCAATCTTTCATTGCCATATCTACTTTTACAAAGAGAAGGATGGAAAGGAGTATCCATGCATGTGTTTTTTTGTTTATATTACCAGTCCCTCAATGGATCCTACTTGTTCTACCTGGTTGTGTTAGCTGGTACAGCTGATGCTAACAGGCAAATGTTGGAGTTTTTTTGGTTGGTTTTTTTCAGAAACATAACTGACAGGTCAATTGTTGTTTGTGGGGATGCTCCTGGCGACTAATTTGCTAGTAATTTAAACAAAAGAAAAAAATTAGACTAGTCAACTAGTCTAAGAGACAGGAAACCCTCAGAAAACATTTAAAACTAAACATACTTTAAATGGACGAAGTTTAGTTAGACATTTAGACATAGTCACACATCACTTTGGTTGCTTGGTACTGCAATACAGCACTCATTACCACAGCTGTCGTGTGTTTAACTTCCCCTTTCCTTGTTTACAACTTCCATTCACAGAGAGAGCAAGAGAGAGAAGGGTCTGCCAGGGCTGCTACCCCGGGTAGCGGCCGCTGGCCTCGTAACATCTTTGAACTTGTAACTGCCATTTTATACTAATAAAATAAGAATACGTTTAACCAACTAGCATAATGTTAGTAATATGGCTAATACACACACACACATATATAAAATCCTAAAAGTGCTCTTCTTAATTAAAATTACACATTTCATCATGTCCATTTTGAAGCTTCTTAAACCCCAAAGCTCTCTCAATCGTGTTAATGTCTGTCCCAGGTTAGCTCTTGCTTAGTCCCATCTTCTGTCACTCACCCTCTTCTCTTTCTTTGCGTCCTCTGATAAAGCATCTCTTTTTCTTTTGGATGGTTGTGTTTCCAGACAAAGGTGTCTGTGTATCCAACATGCCAGTTAACTAAATATATCCACCAGCATCTCTGAAAATAAATCTCTAGTACTAACTGCTAGACACTAACCGTTTCCGGGTTTGTTTGCGCAGTTGCTGACGTACTTCCCTGTTGCCATTAAGCAAATCTGACTTAGCATGAGAAAATTCCAGCCTGTTTACAGTCTCAGCGCCAGGCCAATCTTCTCCATAAATGACCAATCTGAATGTAATTGCTAATAAAAAGACACAATATAATGGCTGCCTGTTTTTAGATCTTGATTTAAGTACAGGATGCCAATCAGTACAGATACTCCTTAATCTGATACTTTCATCTTAAATTACCTGCAACAGCTGATCCTAGTGTGAGTGTGACATGCAAGACCCACTTTTTACTTTCTTGGTCCAAAAAGACAAATAAAAAATGTATAAAGCACTTGATTTACCTTTTACTTATGATTTCTATATGAATCATAATAATATTAATAAAAATGTAGTTGATGCTACCTGCTGTGCATCTTTCAGCACCAACACTAATTGATAGAGCAGTTCATTCAGCTTTGTTATTCTTAACAGTATAAATAAGAATACCAATTAGACCACACTTATATCAATAACAACAATAAGAAAACAGATGTTTTCCTAGGTTAACACAATTAATATATTAGTTTATACTATTCCTCTTTTATAAAGGTGAGAAGGAAAACCAAGCGTTGAAAAATAGCATGCATGTATCTTTATAATGTGAATTAATTAGTGAATCACCCTCATGTATGCATCAATAATGACCTAGTTTTACACTTAATCCACGATGATGAAGATACAGACCGATGCACAGCATACAGTCATTATTTTAAACAACCCTCTCCAATAAATAAATGAACAACAAATTATGATTTCAGGGGAGCTCATTGCTTAAAAGTAGCTGAGCTCTCCCTGGTTTCTTTGTAGTTTGCACCCTGCTGGCATGCTGACTGCTGATCTCTGGCAAACAAAAGAGGAAACAAATAAAGAGTTAATTATTTAGTTCTTAATCAGAAGAAAACAAATCTTTTTTATTCCAAGAGAATAAAAAAGAGAGATAAAGAGATAAAGTATCTTGTTATCAGGATAAGAAAAAAACATAAAAAATTACAATCACAGCTACTGTTGGCTTCTGTAGTGGCTGAAAGTATTGGCAGATATCTTTGAGTTAGAAAAGCAGAAAAGCATCCTGTTCCAAACACCCCTACTCATTGTAGAAAAATGATATACACATATTTGGTGTATTCCCAAATAAAACATGTGTACCTGCAGTAGTACATCTGGTATTTCAGTGAGAGTCCATGACACTTTCCACTAAAATTACTGAAAATTTTGTCATTTATATGCCTAAATCTTATGTCACCTCTGACCAGATCGGAGGTCTGTAGCAACCCAAAAAGTGGAAATTGTCCATGACTTTGATGCTCACGTAACTTGTAAATCTGTCAAGGAGGAACACATTCAGTATATTTGTTCAGGGAGCCCTGGTGCAATTAATCCAACAAGAATGTTTCATGGTGCTTGGAGTACAGATGTTTACCTCTTACCCTTTCCATGCATGGATGTCAGGGACTAGCTTTAGAAATTGTTGTCGTCATCTACCTAAATTGTCTCTGCAGTGTTCTCTTTAGCTTTCCGCCTGATATCATTTAACTTCTGTCTCACTCTGAACAGTAGGTCTCACATTGAACTGCAAATTGCTGACCTAATCTGTAATTCTCTCCCACACTAGTTTTACATCATCTGGCCTCTGTGGTTTGTGTATGTGGGTTTTATATTTCAGCTTGTGGCTAACTGTGGGGGCTAGCAGGATGTAGACATTAAAACTCTTTCAGTTCCATGTGTGTTTATGAACTGTGGTTTACATTATGAATCAAGCACTGATAGAATGGGTTATCAAAGCTTAAAGTCTACCTCAATCTACCCACTTATACATGTACTTTTGATAACTCTCAATAGAGTGGACCTCGTTCACTGCCTTGGGTATCCTACATGACATCTTGCGGTTAGCTGTTGCTCTATTTTGTAGCCAGTACCAGTTCTGTCTTTAAAGGGGGGACCTCCAAAGTGTTGGTGTTTTGTTTTTCATGCAATGCCTATTAAGCTAGGACAAGTAACAGATCCTGTGAAGAACCTACATCAGGCGATCTCAGTGCTTCCTAATTTAAGTAATGCTGCAGCTGCTGCATCACCTTCCCTGGATCACAACAGTAGAGCTCTTTCAATGACACAAGTGGACAAAATTGTGAAAATACTTTTAAATGAAGGTAAATCCTTGTTCCTGTCTTTCTAACCCAACAGCACTACTGTTTTGTGACCAAAATTAAGTTGGTTTGCATAGTTTGGGGACTGATGATTATCAGAATGGTCCAGCAATTCAAATGTCAGATGTGTGATAATCATTAGAAAGCTCCTGTTAGTAATACATTAACAGAAATTGTGTTAGTGGTAGGGGTGCAGGTTAAATTGTAATTGATTTGTGGTATGGCAAACAGTATATTTTTGCATAACCCTAACCTATGCTGTCACATCATACCAGCTTTAACTTTTTTATTTTTATTTCATTTTTGGAACCAAAGTTAAAGGATGTTGCTGTTACCTGTGTTAGATCAAAATGTGCTTCTTCTGCTGTTGCAATTTACTTGCTGTTTTTAAGTTTGGAAAACTATAACGCATCCATCATTCAGTGCTCTATAGACCTAACTACAACAAGAGGGAATAAGTGTGTTTTCATTTAGGTGGTTATTTTCATATATTTTTGTTTCTAAAGTATTCTGTAGAAGCTGTAGTCAAATTGCATTCTTTTTAAAAGTCTAATCACATCGCTGTTTTTAGTTGAACCTGATTAATATTAAGCTTTCAGTTTGATTAAGTACCCCTTGGTTTACTTAATCTAATACAAATTAAAGGATCTTTGAGTGAGATGATAATCAAATAATTAAACTAACATAATGTGGGACTGTGGGTGGCCTTTGAAGGTCTGAATCAGGCCGACTCTGGTGACACTCTTTAAACAAGTTAATACCTTATACTGTATCTTGGAAAGTAAAACGCAATTTAGCTGACCATCTGTGGCAGAATGAATATGGACCTAAGTTGGATCACCTCATTTGATTCTTATGGGTAAGACCTAACAGTCTCAGTGCTCCATCGTTTGGTGCCCAGCGGAAATTGTTATGTTCAGTCAATGGCTTTATACGCACAAAATGCTGCAGACTGCAGTCCAAATTGAATTAGTCAAAGATCCAACTTACAACTTAATCAGATACAATTTCAGACCACTAATTAAGAAGAATAATTACATATGCCCGTCCCCTGTGGGGCAGAGTACTCTTAAGCGTGTGTTTTGGAGGAACTGTTATTAATTATGGTGGATAAGGACTGAAATGATTATGGCTTTCTGCATTGTCATGTCAAGTGTGGCGCGACTGAGGAAATAATTGTTTTGATCTGCTCTGCTGCGTTCAAAATCTAAAGTTATTCTGATAAACAATTCAGAATCATTATGCTATAATTGTGTTCTTTAAGTTTTACTTCAACAGTGTCTCTTAGATGGAGCAGAAAAGTTCCCTTCCCATCCCCATCTGCTTTTTTTCTGCTCATTATTTTAACTCCCTAATCCAGGGCTATATCATTCTGTGACAAGAGCTGATCTACACTGAATCCCTAATGTGTTTGAGTGAACCTCTTCTGGGTGAACCTCTTCTGGATTGTAGGAACTAAAAGATAGCACTTGGTCGGTATCTTATATAATGACATAATTTAGGTAAGAGAAGAGAGGTAGGAGCCCTTGTGAGTACTAGGATTATACTCTTTTCAAGTGTAATAAATATACTTTTTGATTGAATGAATGAATGAATGAAGTGGCGATTTACTAAACATACACCTCTGACTAATTCTTGTGAAGTTAGTTAATTTTTCAGAAACAAAATATTTTCACATATTTGAATAAAATGAATAAATCATACAGATTTAAGCATTTAGTAAGGTTAATGTGGCTAATCAAGTATGTACAATCATGTGGAATAGAAAGTTTTCATAAAGGCCCTGTGAAAGGCAGTCCTGTGAAAACTAAATACCTTCATACTATTTTCATGGGAATTAAGAGGTTAAGTAGCAGCCAGGTGCTGCTAATTAAATGTACTGGATTAACTAATCAATAGCAGTTGTGACCACCTCTATAAAAGCAGATGTTTTGGCAGTGTGCAGGTCTTCAGATGTATGTTAATACAATGCCACAATCTTCTCAGGAGAGGACATCCCAGTAAATTTAATGTCAGATTGTGCAATGCTCAGAGAACCTGCAAATAACCCAAGAGCTACATCTCAGATTCTACAGGCCTCAGTTTGCATGTTAAATGTACAATTAGAAAAATACTGAACAAGTATGGCTTGTTTGGAAGAGTTGCAGGAGAAATCCTCTTCTCTCTAAAGAACATGGCAGCATAGCTTAGGCTTGCGAGGTTGGATCTGAACAAACCACAATAATTCTGAAACAATGTCTTTTGGACAGATGAGACCAAAGTGGAAATGTTTGGCCATAATACACAGAGCCACTTTCACATACACCAAACACAAAATATCAGCACAACGCCTCATAACAACTGTCAAGCACGGTGGTGGAGGGATGATGCTTTGGGCTTGTTTTGCAGCCACAGGAGCTGGACACCTTGCAGTTATTGAGTTGAGCATTAACTCCTCCTATACCAAAATATTTTAGAGTCAAATGTGAAGCCATCTGTCTGAGAGCTAAAGCTTGGCTGAAATTGGGTCATGCAACAGGACAATAATCCCAAGTAATTAATCCCAAGTAGTGAAATGCTGTGGTGGAACCTTAAGAGAGCTGTGTATAAACAAATGTCCACAAACCTCAATGAACTGAAGCAATGTTGTAAAGAAGAGTGGGCCAAAATTTCTCCACGACAATGTGAGCCACTGATAGCATCATACAGAAAATGATAACTTCATGTTACTACTGCTAAAGGTGGTTCTACAAACTACTGAATCATGAAGTGTACTTAGTTTTTCACAGGAATGAAAACATTTTTCACATGACTGCATGTAAAGAAAAAGAAATACAAATCTTTAAATTGGCTCGTTGGCTTCTTTTTGAGCGAGCTTTCCTCCTTCAGCAAAAAATAAACCCTGGTCTGTATAAGAACGTACAACATACAAAGTATGTTCTGTATTTTTAGCATACAACAAGTGATTGCAGGAAATTACAGTTCCAGGTGTTTCTATTATATTTGACTTTTTATGCCTGTTGCAGCAAACTTTTTTTCTGAAGTTTGCATGGTTCTCTCAGTCTCACACAAAAGCATGTCATCGTTGAGATTTACAAATGAACATCTTCAAACTTATGTCTGCAAAGTGGAAAATGTGATTAGTTTAGTAGCATATCATAGCCTGACATGACAGTAAATCCTGGATACCTACACCACCAGCACAACAAGAGATACAGGTTGCAGTATACATGATTTGTGTGAAGAATTAAATTCATAATGTAACAAGACATAACACAGACATCCTTTTCTCATCACACATAATTGGTTCAGGCATATACTCTGTTATGTGCTCATAACATTAAGACTCACAGAATGAATGTGTCGTTTGTAATTCACAAGGAGATGGACATTTTCTTTATTAAGCATGGCAAGATAAGGTAGAAGTCTTGTCATTCTGCAAAGCATTCTCAAATGCCTAAACTTATAATACTGAATGCTGTACTCTTCTTTATTTATATTATTTATTTTTAGTGTATTTTTCAGTACAGCATGTCTGTACCTGTAAGCAGTGCAAAGAGGGGAAAGAGAACAAATGAAAGTATGAGAGAACCGATAACCATCAGTACTTCACAGGTGACACATTGGTATGGGTACTGCAGATACAAGCACCTCCTTCCTGCTCTTGAGTGCCATTCCACATACACCTCTGTTAAAGTACAGCGCGATCAATAGAATCAAACAGATAAGAGCTCTCTTCATCTGATAAGGCTCTCTAAAATCAGAGGGTTTTACCTAAAGGCTAATCATTGAACTGAGCCACTCAATGACATTTTTGATATACCAGTGATGATGTGGGGTTGCTATGATTTCCTTATACCTTTTGTGTATACTTTTATTTTTTCATCCAAAAGGCTTCTTCAGGCTTCTTCAGTTCAGTTCTTCTCCTTGCTTGATATTGCAGCCGTTTGCTATAAGTTATTGGTGCAGAGGTTCTCATTTTTTTATAATCTAAATACTAGCCAGTGCAAAAGAGCCAAATTATAACTAGCAGCCACTGAAAAGCAAAGACACTGTATTAAATGAATCAGACAGATAGTTTACCTTAATCAAAAAACAAAATGAATAAAAAAAAAAAAATACATTTAAGACTTGGTATTTAAAAAAAAAACAAAAAAAAAAACATCACCAGTCATACAGATCATAAACTTTTCATCTGGGCTTATATTAGGAGTCCTATCTCATGATTCAGTTGTGTTAGATAAACAACAGAAATCAATCACACAAACAGCATGGACAGTTTGTGAACCAGGCCTTACAAGGTCACTGCTCTTTTACTGTGGAAGACAAAAATAATAAAAAAAATGATATCAAAAAGATGGCACTAATAAAATCTCAAAACCATAGCTTCTGGATAGCTGCACATTTCAGTGTCATACATTCTCAAAAGACTAACTTGTCTGATCAATATATCAACACTTGATTTTCCAACTGATCACCCTTTTTTTGTTTAGAAAAAAAAAAAAGGGTGATCTCCAGTTCATATGGAGACAAAGAATCGCATGAGAATCACAATAACTTGAACACTGTTAGATCTGTTTTAATAAGCACTTTCAACAAACGCAGAAACACACCAGTCTTGTTCACCTCATTAAATGCCTGAGATTCCTAGCTAGAAGAATGGCTAAAGAGTAAGATGTCAAGAGTTCTGTCAATCTACAACTATAAGCGACTTTATTGCAACCCTTTCCCAAGAGACAACAATTTATTTTCACTTTATTTTCTTCCATTCTGTCCTCTATTGTTACCAACAAATGTGTAATTTAAATAGTTGCACAACTGCAAGCCACTTTAGATCAATAAACATAAAAGACAAAAGATGCCATTGTGACTTACAGGTTGCTTTCATTTCTTTTTCAAAATCAATATACTCCATTAGAAGAATGCTGAGGAATGACCTCATTACTACAAATTCCTCTAATCGATGCATAGTAAATTTGTTCGCACAGGGGTTACAACTACCCTCAACCATAAATGTGTGGCAACTTTTCATCAAGGTTTCAGTTAAGATAACTTAGAAGGATGATAAGCCTGTGCACAAAAGATGTCTCACGTCAGTTTGTGTGTCCAATTATTTGAGTGTGTCTGGGAATAACAGTCTTTTGAAAGTGTGTGTGTAATACTTTTGGAAGTTTATAGTGTTTAAAAGTAGATTTATAACTGGTGGTCACCAAACTGTGTCCACCCAGAGAAGAAACTCGTGTCAGCCCTAATAAATCCAGAGGCCGAATCTCATTATGTTCAACCTTGTCACTGAATCTCAGCTACTATACACTATAGTTATTATGAAACAGGGACAGACTGTGTGTAATCTTTAAAGTCAACTTACAGTTTTTTGTTGATCGCTTTGGCACAATTCTCACAGCAGGAATGTCATTCTCACCAAGAGTGGTGAGAATGCAGTTCTCAAAACAGTTAAGGCATTTTTCATAACACAGACTCACCTGTGCAAAAAACACTGAAACAATCAAAACCACATATGTCAAAACATGCAAAGTCATTCAATCACTACAACTCTGATGAATAAATAAAAACCTTTCACCACTGTTTTAAGACTTAGACACCAAATAGTTTTTTACTTTAATCAAAATCTTACTGTCTTTGGAAAGAGTACTGCACAAATATAGGCCTAATGTGGAGTAAAAGTGTTCAGACACAAAAATAAAATGTGAAGGATTTATTTGAAACTTTACAAAATTGCTGAAATCAAGAAAAGCATGAAACTATAGGAATCAGAAAACAAAGAAAATACTGTATATACAATCTGAGAACAAAGCACCAACTACTGTACAGTCCAGTAAAGTCATGCTACATACATTCAGCAGCCATTTTATTAGGCATGCCTTTTCCACCGCTCGTTAATCCAAATATCTAATCAACCAATCACATGTCAGCAACTCAAAGCATTTAGGCATAGAGACATAGTCAAGACACAAGTTCAAACTGAGCATTAGGAAGAAAGGTGATTGAATATGGCATGGTTGTTGATGCCAGGTGGGCTGGTCTGATTGTTTCAGAAACTGCTGATCTACTGGGATTTTCCCACACAACCACCTCTAGGGTTTATAGAGAATTGTCCGATAAAGAGAAAATATCCAGTGAGAGACCGTTCTCTGGGTGGAAATGTCTTGTTGATGTCAGAAGAGAATGGGGAGACTACTTCAACATGACAGGAAGGCAACAGTAACTCAATCAACCGCTCGTTATAAATAAGCAATGCAGAAGAGCATCTCTGAATGCACAACAAATCGGACTTTGAAGCAGATGGGCTACAGCAGCAGAAGAGCACACTGGGGGCCACTCCTGTCAGCTAAGAACAGGAAACTGAGGCTACATTTCGCACTGACTCACCAAAATTGGACAATAGAAAACTAGAAAAAACACTGTACCGACAAATTTGCAGTGCTATGACACGCACCTGTGACACTGACTGAGAGTTTGTGTTTCTATTTGTTTCAACTAAACCTCTTCTGAGAACATGTTTCTATTTGCTTTCAATTAAAGGGCAATTTCATTGCTACCACTGACAGTGTATTACCGGATTTGCTTTTTCAAACATATTTGAAAAGCTTAAATTAATTTGATTGAAAACACTAAACACAATGCTGGACAGTATTCAGGAAAGTTCTATAGTTTTATCTCCCCACTTGCATAAGCTTAAACGTTCCATTTATACCATCTGTCATGTATGCATGCATTTTAAATACAATATTTTCTCTTGACAGCATGAAACTGGCATTTGCTTAGCTGTGCTAAGCCTTGATTATGCTTTCTGTGTCCGCAAATCTTCTGGTGTCCACCCAGGTCCGAGTGATGTAAATTTTACAATCAAACGGTGAGCGCGATGGTCTGTGCAGACTTCAGAGAAGTATAACAGGAGGCCGTGATGTCTGCATCTCTCCGTGTCCGCAACAGATTATAATCAAGGCTAAAGAGTGTACTTTCAATGTGTTTGAGGAATGCTTCAAACGCAGTGATAACCTTAACCTCAGAGACTTACAGTCCATACAGAAAGTTTTCAGTCCCTTTCAAGTTTTGCATGTTTTGTTATGTTTAAAAATAAAAGTATAAAATATTATGTTTATTCACCCTTCTCCTTAACTGATAATTAAAGCACCTTTGGTGCTATAGATAGCCTCAAGTCTTCAACAAATTCATCCTACAATCTCGGCACCTTTCTTTAAGGTTTCTCCCATTTTTCTTTACAGAAATATTGCAGCTCAACTAGTTTGGATGGAAAGTGTCTTTCCTGTGTTTTGTTCACAGTATGCTGTGGATGGTTATTTTGTCATGTAAAAATAGTAATGGAAACTAGCACAAATCATCCTCTGACAGTTGACAGGACTTTAAGGACCAGACTAACAAAATGCACTGATGGGAGTAGAAAGTTTTAGTGATCTATTAATAGAAAACTAATTTATAAACCAAGTCATAGCCAGTTCAATTATGACCAGCACAATCTACCAACAGCATAAATTGCTGGGTCGGAAAACAAGTAACCCGCTAACCAAATTACTGTATAAGCATAGTGTGGTGGGGTGTGGTTTGTGGCTCAGCTGCCCTGCAAAGGCTGTATGTGGCTGGGTCCTTTGTTACACATAGGTTTCACAAATGTGTTTCTCTCTAAACAGCATGACAATTCAGATTACTGAGACGCAGCTGAATAAGAACCTCTGTGTTTTTGATTTATAAACGTATGTGTGTATAAATGCATGTAGTCTGTAGGTAGATCTGACAGCTCAGGAGGAGTGGAGGATTCATCCAAGAAAAACGTATTACAAAATCTGACAGCTGACCTGTAGGATGTGTCGTATGACAATGTGGGGTACAGTTACAAGAGGACTGGAAGAAAGACCAAGTGACAAACATTATCACACAGATTATCAACATCTATATGTTTTTTTAAAAAAAAAAGATTATAAATCCCAATCCTTTAAATTTTTATATATATTATAACCAAAATTTGCAATAGCGACCAAATTTTGTTCAACACACCACTAAATGCGGAATGAAGAATTTGAAAGAGTGCCGCAGGCTACTTTCAACAATTGTCATGATGCGCTGTGTGGCTGCAGAGAGAGGACCCATATGCAGGCCTCGGAGCCAAGGCTAAACTCAAAGAGCAGCTTTATTACTGATGCTCAGGAATTTCAGGAAATACAAACTCATAAACTGAACAAAGAACATGGACACAAGGAAACACTAATACTCAAGGATACCATACACAGCCAGGGGAAGGATGACAAGGAACTAAGGAAAACTGAGGGTTTAAATACACACGAGGTAATCAGGGAGATGGAGAACACCAGGAAACACAGGTGAGCTAAATTAGGAAAATGAGACAGAGGAAGAAAAACTGAACATAATGCACAAGAGACAAGGGACTATCAAAGTAAAACAGGAAACATAATACACACAGACTCAGACAGGAGAACTTGACAGACAGGAGAACAAACAGACATGGAGACATAACAGACTGGGGAGATGGGACGTAACCAAATACGGAGACACTGTAGACAAAACATGGAAACAGACTCGACATGAAAGGAACTAATAAAACAAGGAACTAAGAACTAAACACAGGAACCACTAAGGGAGGAAAAAAACTCTAAGATAACTAAGAACAGAATGCTAACCAAATACTACAGATATGTGAAGCAAACAATATATTCAAACCAAGAGTAACATAATATTCCAAATAAACATTAGAAAGTCCACAAACTCAGAACACTGGGCAACCATGCCCAGGACCATGACAACAATTACAGAATTTTTAACTTTTTATTTCCCATTTTACTAC